>DF241952.1:27024-41734 GCA_000507305.1 Breviolum minutum Mf 1.05b.01 | reverse complement strand
TTGTTGTTGTTGTTGTTGTTGTTGTTGTTGTTGTTGTTGTTGTTGTTGTTGTTGTTGTTGTTGTTGTTGTTGTTGTTGTTGTTGTTGTTGTTGTTGTTGTTGTTGTTGTTGTTGTTGTTTGCATATATACCCCACTGCAATTCCATGCCTGCATCTCCATTGACCAGCATATATGGCGCACCGCTGGGGGAGATGCTGGTGCTCAAGTGGTACCACGTGGGAAGCCAGCGCATGGAGGAGTACCTGCTACTCCACGAGGGCGGCCGTGACGTTTCCAATTTTGATGATTTACCGCTCACGAGACTGAACCCTCCGAAGCGAGCGTTGAGTGTATCATTTTAGCATTCCTCCAGAGAAAGCTGGAGGTCGCATTCCGTGGATGCAAGCCGTCCACAGGAGAGATAAGGATCCGCGACCTGCATAACCGCTACCGCTTTGGCAAATGCCAACCTCAGCCGGTTGAAACCATACGCACGCGCACGAAGTTAAGAGGGTCTCCCACTGGCAGAGCCAGGCTGCCACAAAAGGACAGGGGTCAGACATATCAGGAGCCTCGTCGGCAATTTTTTCGAAGCCTGCATTTGAAGAGGTGGCGCCTTTCTTCTTGGACACGGACCTCACGTATTGAGGCCCGGGGCGTCGGCAAGTCATATTGACTTAAATAGACAGGTAAAATTATATACAAAGAGAAATATATATATATATATATATTATATATATATATATCTAAAGCTTTTTGTTTACCGAACACGCTTAAGCCATACACATACAGCTTGTGACGCTCAGGCGAAGGCGCCTTCGCCACATCGGGCGGGGTGCGCTTGGCCAAGTACATTGGCAAGTTCTCCTTGGAGGACTGCTGGGTCGAGAAGAGCAAATAAAGAGGCCGGCCCCTTCTCATGCTCCGTGTCGCGCAAACACGCACCATCACGCCCGGCAGGAGGTTAGGCAGTTGAGGACTTGGAGGCACAGCATGCAGCGTGTGGCCAAGAAGTCGTCGATCCTGTTAAATAGTGGTTGGTCTTTGCCGCAAGACTGTTCGCTTGTGTGCAGTGTGCAGCACAGAACAAGAAGAATGGCTCCATGTGGTCCAAACTCTGCAGGACCTCGGCAGAGAAGAAGTGTGAGGAACCTCGCCGAAAGGCGAGCGAAGTGTCCGGCCCAGCAAGAAAAAGTCTTGAGCATATGCTGCATACCGAAGGGGTTCAATATTCGTGATCCGTGCCCTGCCCCCTGCAAACAAAACCTATGTTCGGAAGCTTTGGCACGCCAAAGGGGGTGTTAGTGTTTGACTGAACCGTAGGATTTGGAAGCCTTGTCTAAGACTTCCCCAGCAAAAACCGGCAATCTCTAGATGAAATGCGAGCCGAACCCTACAATCACATTCCTGAAAAAAAAACTTCTTTTTTGAGATTCTATGGTAGGTGGTGTCTTCGCTAAGGTCATTAAACTAGACAGAGCCCAGTCAAAATGTTGGCCGTGCCATACAGATTCCTTTCGAAAAGGCTTCTTTTCTGATTATATATATATTTCAGCAACAAGTAGTTTTCGTTGCGTTCGCTTGCAATGGGAGAAGACGGTGCTGGCATGGAAGACGTCGGCATGAAGTATTGCAGACTGGTGGAGGCCTGGCACGGATTGTTAGTTTGTTTGCCAAATGGGTATCTTTTTTGATGGCTTGCCGGACACATGATGCAGCGGTACATGTCGGGAGATCATCGGTACAGGTTTGCGAACTGAAGGTTCGGAGGAACACAGCGCCGTCCTGCTGTGCCAAACCGTTGATGGGTGTTTGCCACCTTTGCGCTTTGAAGCCATGGGATCTGCATCAGCCGAATGCAATCAATGTTCGAAAAGATCTTCGTATACAAAGACGACTCAGATGCAAGGACATGGCGTTGGATGAGGGTCTTTGATCACCTGTGTCCCATGAAGACATTCCGTGGGAAAAAGTTTGCCCCTCGGAATCATTAGCCCCCATTGTATGCTTTGACAAGAGGTGCAGCTTGCGAAGGCATTTCCTGTTTGGCAACCTTCTTTGAGATATGTGGACGTGCACTTGACAGCGAGCCAAATTCAAAGAAACACATGGACACCATCTTTCAAGTCTTGTCAAAGGAGATCTTAGATGCCAACGTCAAGAAGCAGTTTGACAAGCTATGCAAATGGCATTTGGAGCACTGCAAGTGATATGACGCTGCGCATACACGGCCGCCGTTTTTGACAAGCTGTGCAAACGCTGCTTGGAAATTTGGGCCATAGAAGGAGGATGACGACTTTGATGGCTGCAGTGCGAGAAAAAGCGTATCCTATGGGGAATCCAGGAATCCTGGGAACCCCCCAAAATTCAATGGAACCACACCACACCAAAGAGAGCTTGGACAAAAAAAAGTCGGGATTTCAAATATCAAAGCCAATTACCAGGTGATTCAAGCAAAGTGACCGACCTCTTTTTGGGTTGGTCACGTTTACAACCTTTGAGTTCGCGCAGAATTTGCCAGGTTGCCTCCTAAAACTAATAATTCGTTCTGAAAATAGGCAATCCCAAATTGACAGGATCGTCTTCCAACCATCCCTTTTCATGTTATATGTTAATTCCTTGGAGGGAAGTCAAAGATTTGGAGGATTCGGAGGTTTATTTTTTTAGGGGTCCACGGTGAACTCACTGGTCCAGTGGTGAAGTTTGGGGATTTCGGAGTTTACTCCCCTGAAGTGCAACAATTACCCTCTGCTAAACTAGCTTAGACATAGGAAAATGGACCATTGGAAGATGTATTTCCTACATGAAAATGGTGATTTTCCACCCTGCCATGTTCGTTTACCGGAGGGTATCTCCACATTTTGGTTCTGATGACCTCACACGCTTACAATGGAAATTGCTCCAGTTTTGTCTATTCGATATTTAGGAGCCTTATAATAAAGCAATACTCCCCGGAGAACTAACGAATATCCCTTGAAAATCAATGGGAAGATGTATTTCCCATTAAACTAGTCTTTTTTAAAAGGGGTGAGATGTGAAACTTCCGGGGTGTAGTATTTTGATACCCCCAGCTGAAACGAATTGTTGTTGAACGTCGTTTGTTGTCGTCGTCAATGACGGCCACGGTGGTTTTTCCATTGGCATATGATGCCGTGTTTACACTCCGGAAAGCTAATGGCTGTAACTTGAAAAAAACTCTGAAAGGAAAAGGGAAAATACAAAACAAACCAAAACACCAATTTTTGGGTTACAGCCCTTACTTTCATATTTGTTTTCTATTTTTTCGAAAGATACCCCCTCCCTGAAACTAACAGTTCGCCCCTGAAAATAGGCCGGGCCCAAAAAGGAAATAAATCGTATTCCAACTATTTTCAGGGGCGTTTTGATGTTAGTTTCGGGGAGGGTATTGATTTCTCCCATCCCCGCCCCACCCTGACACACCTTCAGGTTGAGTTACGTCCTTTGTGGCACTGGAGGCTTTATCGAATTGCTGAGACTAAGCCAGGCAGGTCAGGGGCCAAATTTGTCAGTCAAAGTGAGGGTTAAACCTGCGGAAATTTCAGGTAAAAAGATACATTACATCAAACCATTTGTTTCAAAACATCCCATCTTTGACGTTCAGCTTTTTTAGCAACATATTTTTGAATCCAATAAAACACCGAAAACCTCTGTGTCTGTGCAAAAATTTGGAGGTTTTTGCGCGGGAAAAAAACCCTTAAAAAGAGCTAACAAAAGAAGCCTTTGTTGTGTTCCCGTTGAATCCCGATCAAAGCTGGGTAATCTTTGGTGGAACCAAAGGTTCAAGTTCAGCCGAGGGGTCCGAGTTCTACATGATTGATCCTATGCAGTCAACCATGGTCCCTAGCTGTTTGGGTTGCCGTTTGGGAATTTTTTCAACACTGTTGAATAGGAATTATGACATGGCTCAGTATGGGAGCCCTCAGAAACCAAGCAGGATTTCATGTGATGGGATAAAGGTTTTTTCTGTGACTTGCGCATATTGAAATAGGCAATGAAGAAATCCCCTATGTTGAAAATAGGAAATCCCCCATCTCATAAAACCCTGAAACATATTTTGTTGGATCAAAACCGGGCAACCCTTCATTTCCAGGCCATGCCCAGTAATATGCCTGGCACTATGGCTGTGCAACAGGCCCGTGGGAGGAACATGTTTTCATGTCACCCTAAGGGAACCCAGAAATCAATGTGTTAAGTAACAAGAACTAGGTGGTTTCACAGTATTTTTCCATCACTTTTCTTTCCCCAACAAAAATATGGGGAGCAGATGAATGATTCTCAATTGGATGAACATTTTTTTTGAGATGAATGATTCTCAATTTGATAATGAAAAATTGAATGATTATCAATAAGAGTTGATTGATCAAACCAACGGAAAAAAAAGAGTTGAGAAAAAAACTCACCAACTGGACAAACCAAATGGGTTTTACACACCAAAACTTCTTCACCTTTTTTTTCGACGTTGGAGGGAGGCAGCTTGCAGGCTGGCATTGTTTTTTTGTTTCTGTCCTCGGGGCAATTTCAGTTGTAATGTCAACACTTCGGTATTTTGAAGATGTATTTCTTATTTAAAGAAAACAGGTGATTTTCCAGCTGATTGCTATTAGTTGGTTTTCAGGGCTGTTTTTGTCAAGTTGTTGTGGGGCCCACTGTCTACTGTCTGCTGTCTCGGTAGCTGGGTAACTCGGGCCCCATAATACTCCACTTAGAGGGTTGGATCCCTTCTCCCACCTTGCATGATGAGGGTTGACAACAACCCCCCCCGGCGAAATGTTTAGAGTTGGATCCTTAAAAAAAAAATCTGCCAAAAGAAGTCAAGCCTTGGCAGGTTTCCATCCTCTAAACACCCTTGGCTACTGTAAATGGTTCAGAAATCTGGCGACGGCTCACCAGTTGAGGTTGGTGGTGAACATCCCATTATTTTCAGGGTTTCTTACATTCCTGGTGGTGACTGCCGGATTTCTGAACCATCAACAGTATGAGTTTCATTGGCTTTAGTATCCTAACAAGATGTGTGAATTCAACATGTCTCTTACTGTTGGCTGAACTCTCCAGCAATAGTTGAGCTGGATGTTTATCGTTTATCCCACTAAAAACCGACCACTAAAAACCGAGGGTTTTATACAACTTTTTCATGGTGATGGCTGAATTTTCAATCTGCCATCCGACAACGTATCCTATCTATCCAAAACATTCGTGGGATTCTTTCTTCCTCACTATGCTAAGGAGAGGGGAAATGGAAATCTTTCCCCCTACTTATTAAATAGTGAATGCTTGAAATCGTCCAACCATGTCCAACTGGTCATTCAAGTAACCCCAAAGTTGTGATCCTTGATTCGAGAGCCTCCTTGGCGAGTTTTTTTTTGGTTGGGATCCGAGGATCCAAATGTGCCGAAGAAACGCTCCGGGATGCGGAAAAATCACCAAGTTGGATGAAAACGTTATCGATGATGGACTTTTTTAGCCAAAAACTTTCTGGCATGAAGATATCAGTCATTAGACCAGGAATATCTTTGGAAGTTGATTTTTTTTTCCGAAATTCCATCCAAATTCCAATCATCCAGTATCACTTCTTCAAAGACAACACGACGAGAAATTGGGGAACCAACATTTTTAGCTAAGTTGATGAATGGCATGGTCAATCGCGAAGAGATTAGAGGTTCATGGAGTTGAGTGACTAAGCGTTTTTGGGTGAACTGTTTCAGCAGGGTTTAGACACAAAACTGCTTGGGTTTTGTGTTTACAAGAAGGAGCTTGTAGTAGAAATATATGTATCTATACTGTAGTTTTTAAAAGAAAGCAGCCATCTAAGGAAAATGTTTCCTACCTACTGTAGCCAGTATCATTTTAGAATGAACATACGGCTTTTGTTGAAAAGCTTTGTTTCCTGACATTCTGTCGTCAATAGACATGTCGAAAAAAAGCCGTCAACTTGATTGAAAAAATCCGACCAATTTGCTTGGGGAAAAAAGTGCCCATTAGTATTGGGAGAAGATCTGTTACACAATGTTCGTAGATTGTAGACTATGATGAAAGACATACGATATATTATGTGTATATGTATATCGTATACTATATATATGCTTATACATACATATATATATGTATAAATAAATATATATAAAGATATACAGATATGTATACAAAAAATTATATTACTGGCTACTTCCCACCATATCTTTCTATTCTCGGTGGGAAGTGTCTGCTTTAGTTCAGGCGACAGCCAAGGCGATCCGCGAGCTCTCGGAAGGGCAGCGCGAGCGTGGGCAGGACCTGGTTGGGATGGACCCGTTGCAGCAATGAAAAATACCCTGGTTGGTTTGGGTTAATTAGGGGATTATGAAATTATATCCCATTATAGGGTTTATTATAGGGTTGTTATAGGTTGTTATAAGGTTACTATATACATAAACCATTATAAAAGTGATTATATACAACTGGGAAAGGGTATAAAGGGAATATAACTAACTTTTAGGGTATATGACTGGTTGTTTAGGGTATGTAGGGGATTTTACTAGACAATTGAATGGGGATTATAATAAACCACTATAAGGATCCCTATGAACCAACCAGGATTCAATGGAAAGTAAGAAGGTTTTTTTCGTGGCTCATTTATTTTCGGCCATGTATAGGGGCCCCATTTCACCCCATGAAATAACTGGATACTTGTTTTATGGAAAAAAACCCAAAAATCATAAACAACCATGTGATTTTTTGAATAGTCCTGTGGGTTGCATAAATGATGATCGAACAAAGAAGGTTAACTAAATGATTAGCTTGGTCTAAGAAAACTCCCACATACCGCTAGAACATACCAAAAAGACCCTCAGCCAAGAGATTATGATTCCGAACTCTTGAATCATATGTGTATTTTGCAGCGCCTGGGGAAGTTTTCGTCGAATATCCTAGAACGCTAAAAATCACCACAAGATGGCCCCGGATCCAGTTATGAATGGAGGATATTGGGCCCCTATAAATGTCCCTATAAAGGGGTGACTGGGGTTATTTCACCCTACTTGTAGCGGCCCCATAACACCATTTATAACTGGATGCGGGGCCCATCTTGTTTGAGTCTTCATTATCGGATGACTCTGGGCACCTTTATCCCTTGGTTGCAGTGGGAACAATGCCCCGAGCAAAGAGTTTCTTAAATGGTAGGTTACGTAACGGGAATTCACCCCCAAGTAGGGTTGTACTCCAGGTTACGGAAATATTTTGTACTAAACTTCTTCAGGAGTATCACACAACTTGATTCATTTTGTTTTGGTATGAGAAATTTTGAGGTTTTTGTTTAAACATGAGTAAATACCGTATATGTGGAACCCGCTACGCCGCCGATTGATCGTGAACCGCTGGAACCGTTTATCGACTTTGGTGGATTATGTTCACCTGCTTTTTTTTGGTGCGTCGTACAGACTCATGACGGAAGGATTGAAAAAAAATCGTATACCCTCCCTGAAACTAACATCCATTTACGCCCCTGAAAATGGATGGTTGGAATATTAGTTTCCTTTTCAGGGGCAAAATTGCTGTTAGTTTCAGTGAGTGTAGTAGTTGGATGTCTGGTGACTCATGAGCGCTCGCTCATCCACAGCTTCTCCAACCGGTGGGTTTTTTAGGAGGGCTCTGCTGCATGGTCTGAAGCAGATACCTTGGTACTGGGTTTGAATGCAACCATCAAACAGTCACTTGGCAGTTGACATGTCGTTTTCGAGGTTAAAGCAGCTCGGGATTTTTCGCTTATTTTGTTGGGATGTTTTGGGAAATTCCCCCATATAAGGGGGAGGATGGAAACAATGAAAACGATCATTTCCAGAGATTCAAAGATTGATTGATACAGGTATGAAAGTATGATGCAAATTTGGGGCGATACATATGTTCTAAAACGTCTTGGGCTGGAAAAAAAAGGCGCGTAAAAAAAACCTGCCAGGTGATTCAAGCCGTGACCTTTTTATCCCCGATCGTTGGAGGTCACCAACAACCTTTGAAACGGTCACTTTTTTCCATCCCAAAAAGATCACTGCTGGAATCACCTGGTGTTTGAACTTTTGTTGGGCAAAAGCTGTGGGTTTCATTTGCCCAAAAAAGTTTCTTTTTGCACTCCGTCGCCGTCTAGGAAATTTCTCAGCATTTCAGTGTTGGACATGTAATCCGCTGAAAACTAACATGACTGGCTGGAAAATCACCATTAGAACAATAGCAAATACATCGACTCATTCATGGTGGATTTTTCATGGGTGTACATCTTCAATTCAAACCTCCATTTTTCAGGCAGCAATGCGTTAGTTGAGCAGGCCAGGGAACTCTTGATTTCTCATGGGACATTTAGATAGGGGAGATACTCCTGGTTGTTTTGTTTGGTTGCCAGTTTTTTGGAAGAATTATATATATGTACTACCTTTCCTGACCCTTTCCTGTGCTATTCCCACTAAAACTAACATGAATGTCCCCTGAAAAATGAGATGGTTGGAAGTCTTCTTCTTACATTTACTTTCCTTTTGAACTATTGCCCCTACATTTTTAGGGTCGAATCGACATTCGTTTGTATGTCGTTTTGCGGGGAGGCTGTTTCAACCCAGAGCCCAAACCATATTTTTTGAAACTTCAAGGTCCTCCAAAACAAGGCCCAAACTTCCAATCAAAAACAAGGTTCCAGGACATTCATGCCTCCTGGTCCGGGGTGGGACCAAATCACCGAAATCGACATTGAGATTTCTCGACGAAATCGACCGAGGCATTCGCAACCCAAAGAGGATTTGCTCTGTGAGTCTTGGAGCCCCAGAAAGTTGAGGGAAGGATGATGATGAAAGGATGGAATCGAGGCGGGTGAGGTGTTTTTTTGTTTGGTTCAGTTAAAAAATAAAGCATCCAGGGGTTGAAAATACATAAATAGGGGCCGGGTGAAGAAAAGAGAATGCACCTTAAGAATTAGGAGCTTTATGTATTATGTACATATTTATGTATGTGGTTGATGTTACCAACTAGGTGGTACTTTCCTGGTTTGGTTCATAATCAACGAAAAAAAACACACATCACCCGGATTATGACCTTAAAGGTCTGGCATTGCAATATCCTGGATAGAATAGCATGACGTGATGAGTGGGGTTGTTGCAAAACAACACTCACCAGCTACTCCAACCAGTTTTTATAAAGAACTGAAGATACCAAATCATTTCAAACCAGCAAGGAGGAAGACCATGACCCGGAAACCTCTACATTTTTCCTTGTTTCAAAAACAAAATTTTCACCATTTTTTCCCGAAGAATCTAAGGGACCTAAGTCCTTGGCCTAGTTCATTCGACCATTTGTCATTGTTTTTATACCAGAAAAAACCCGTTGGGTTTCCCACTTTTTTTTGGGAACAATGAAACGACCAAACAAATCGCCCGGGGGGAAAACCACGTCGTCCTGCAGAACAATCAGCCGAGGTGTTTTAAAGCGCTGAATGAACTCATGCACGTTTGAGAACCTCAGAGGTCGGTTTTACCGTGGAAAAGCCTGACGAAAAAAATCTCCCTCCACGTTGTGACAAAACTGGATCCCGGGAAAATGACCGGGTGGATTTTGTGGGATTTTTTTTTTTGGATGCAAGAAATCTAGGAGAAGTTTTTGGAGGGATTTGGCCAATAGAAATAGTTTTTTGTTTTTTTGGGTTGGTGTCATGTAATGACCCTTGTCAATGGATGTGATGGCAGTTATTGCCTATCCTGGGAATTACCATTTTTTTCAAGAAAAATGTCGATTCTCGGCAGGTTGACAGGTTCGCAAAAAGAAACCCACCAACATGGATCCCCCCAATTCACCACGAAGAGAAATTTGGGAGGCCTAGAACTTTACCCCCCTGAAAAACATATCTCGTGAAAAATGATGGTTGGTTCAGATGCATTTCCGATTGAAATAGTCCCCTTTTTAGGGGACAGGTTAGTTCTGCGGGGTGTAAAAACTTGAATTTGGAGACGTTTTCTCTCATAATTCTCAGTCCATTGGATAAGGTTTTGTTGTAGATGCAGATCGTTACTGATGAGTTTTCAAATCATTGTCATCACTCGGTATCATCATATGATGGTCATGATCGTCATAATATACATGCCGTATCCAATACATATTATCATATATACATCGTCATCGTCATCATCATCATCATCATCATCATCATCATCATCATCATCATCATCATCATCATCATCATCATCATCATCATCATCATCATCATCATCATCATCGTGATCGTCATCATCATCGTCATCATCATCATCATCATCATCATCATCATCATCATCATCAGAATACAGTATGTGCATCATTTACACCCCTGAAGTTTAACATAGATCCTGAAAATCGCAATCTTCTAAGCATCATTTCTAAGGGTCTATGTGAAACTTCGGGGGGTCTATGATACATCCTACCTGCGCCAAAAAAACGCGACCAAACTGCCGGGAACGGTCACCTTAGCAGACAGGTTCATCAAGGGAATCCCAAACAAAATCCCACTTAATTCAGGTTTAGGAAGTATACTTTTGGTCTACCAAAAACACCCAGCATGCCAGTCACCACCAGGAGTGTTACATTTACATTTTTAGGCAACCGGGAGAATCCCAACCTAAACCGACTCATTCCATAGGTATTAGGTTGGATACCCCCAAGTAACTCATTGATAAACTTTACGTTTAACTGGGGGTTTTCCTTCAACCCAATGGTATTTGAGGGGATTCTCCTTTGTCAAAAATGGATTTGCCCAGATCTCTTGCTACATCCACCATCTGTAGAACGTTATCGGAACCGAGGACCATCCTAGTCGCGGTCGTCTCTTCATGCAACACAACGGTGGAGAGGTGCCATTGAATGTCACAGAGGGATGAGTGTTAACAAAAAATGGCTACGAAATCCTGCTTGATGACCAGAAACCCTCATAAGAACTGGTGAAACGGTGAAACTCGTAAAAAGGGCCCCCCAAAAAAATATTGTTGGTTTATTATAAGGCTCCTAAATATCGAATAGACAAAATGATGACAAAATGGACCAATTTGCTTGAGGTGTGTGGGTGGGGTCATCACAAAAAATTGAAGGGGCAACGGGCCATGGGAATCGCCCACCAGGCGCTGCTACAAGCGTTAGGGAATGCCAGTGCAGCGCAAGTCGGGGGTAACGCCAAGTGGTGCCTTGTGTCTTGGTGGATGAATTTTTGGGATAGCTGCCTTTTTGCGGAAAGTCCTTCCCGAGGTTTTTGTGTGAACATCATGAAAGGTGCACTTTTTTATTGATTCATTTTTCTATTCAATGATTTATTTCTTTTGATTTTTTCAAGATTTTGTTGGAATTTCGACCCCGATCCTTGCATATCCTTGCAACAGTTGGACGAAGATGTTGAAAACAAGAGTGGAGCTTTCACCAGTTTTGGAAGGTGCTTCGCCGGTGAAATTTTGTGGGAGATGCGCTTCTGGGGGGATCTTCCTAGCACACCCCCGAAAAAAAAAAACATGGATACCCAACAAAAGTGTTTTGGAAAAGGTACCTCCTTCTACATAAGGCAATTTTTGGTATCGATGTTAGATTTCTGGGGTGTCAGTAGTTAGTAAACCATGGAGTTCGGCCATTTGGAAGGGGTCCTACAACCCGATCCTTATGGCCACGAAACCGATCACCATGGTGATTAATCACGTATCCAAGTTCTGGGATGATCCTCCAAGTCACCAGTTATAAATGGGGTGAAACAATTCCACTTATAGGGTTTTTTTGTTGAACCCAGTTAGCCATTAATAAGGCCATTTATGGGGGCCCCATAACTCCATTTATAGGGGTAGTTATATAGCCATGATATGTTTTTTTTTTCCCGTCGTAAAAACATCGATGCTTCAAATCTCGAGGCCGGGATTTGGTTGATGACCGTCCTGGTTACAGGCAGGGGTTGAGTGTGGCCAATGTGGCCCGGTTGTTGATGTTTGAGATGCCTTCCCAACCAGTTATTTTTTGGTCCATGTATATATATATATATATATAGGGGACCCATAAGCCTACTTACCCTTTGTAGGGTAAACTACCAACTACCAAGAAAATATTTCTATGGCTAATCAACCATCCTAGGGGGTTGACATATTTTTGGAAAGTTCCCAACAGTTTGAAGGTGAACATTCTTGTTGGAAACCACATGGAATATATTTTCTTTTCCCAGAATATTTTTGGCTAAATCAACCCCAACCAACCCCGCCCAAAGGTACAAAACCCTCGGGTTAACAAGATTTTTTTTTTGCGGCCAATCATCAAGCGAAACCAAAGGTTTTCATGAGGCCGGCTATTTCCGGTGAGGGTACGTTAGGAGGGGATTGGTCGACCAGCCATGAAGAAGGATTATCAGCCTCCCTTCGTAAGGACTTATTGTGAGGCCCTCATTTCTTGGGGTGGCATTTGGGGCGACTAAGGACCCTGGATTTGTTGGACCTCTATGGTTAAAAAGGGCCATCTTGGATCATGAGAGAGATCATGTTGGTTATATAATCAGTACTCTTCTTCCTCCCATCATCATGGAAAATTACTTAGGCCCAACTGAAAGGAAAGTCACAGTGGAGATACACCCATTTTCTACTGAACCATGATGGTGGCAGGAAGAGTAACTATATAAGCCCAATAATTGTTGATGGATAAACATGGGACTTTAACACAACTACGTGCTGGTTTCACATATTTTTGTTTTCAACTTGAAACCTTGGGGGAAATGAAAAAAAAGGTCCAATTTTTCAACGAGAGCATATGATCTTCAACTGGGTGGTGAAAATTCAACCACCAACTAGTAAAGATTTTTTTTCGGATAATCCGGTTCGCGGTGACTGTTTTCCTGGGAAGGGTAGCATCCAACCAGTTCCGGCCACTTGATTGCGAGGAAATCCCTGGGCCTCCTCGGAATTGCGCCGCATGGGCGTACCTTGGGTTTGTCGCCGAATAAGATGCTGACGGGAAAAGAACTCATTTTAAGGGACATGACGGGTGAATAATGTATATATATATATATACATATATATATGCATTATAACTCATTTGTAAGTGGCACTGGGATGTAGTGAGGTTTTAGTAGTTTGTCCACTTATAATGCATGTACTGAGTTCCTAGGACGTGCTGCATCACTTGCTTGAAGGGTTGGAGTATTGATATGGGGGTGTACGATCAAAATTTTTATGGCTACCTACCCGGATTGAAAACTTTGAACATATTTTTTTGGACAAACCATTTTTGGAAACATTCCCATCAAAAAAAAACACCCCCAAAGACTAACATGGAAGCTCAAAATGGACAGTTGGTAAAGGAGTTGCCTTTTTCCAACGGGCCTTTTTTCCGGTTCCACGTTAGTTTTTGGGCGTGTATCATGCGAAGTTGTGAAGTTTTCCAGACTAACCAAAGTTGCTGAGGCCTTAAAATATCTTACGGGACCACTGGAAGCTGCCTGGTTTTCTTTGTAGGTTGCTTTTTATTAAGAACAGGTGGAAATCTACAAAAGCGTCGTTGATTTTTGCAGCTTCCCAATCTCAGGGGAAAACCCCCCCTGCTATGTTTTTTTGGGGGAAGATGCAGATTGGGTTCCTGGTGATGAACGAGAAGAGGTTGCCAAAAACTACCTTCGGAACTGTTTTTTTTCCATTTTTTTTTTCGAAGAGGCAACTGCTGAAAGATTTTGGGATCTGAAGCAGCCTTCTAGGTTTTTTTCGGAGTTTCGGATCCAACGTAGGGATCCATACTCCTTCTCCACCCCATTTTTCATGGGAAGGATTGTGTGGGGGAGGGGATTTTGAAGTGCCAGATAATGTGTGTCTGACATACCCTCCAGTTTTGTGAAAAACCTGGCAATGGGAATCCACCCTTTCCCATAGGAAATACATCGACTCAAATGGTGGATTTCCCATTGCTATGTTAGTTTACCAGAGGGTATGAGAGTTTAATCCAGAATGTTTCATGATAGGAGAGATACCTTGTAGATGGACAAAATATTCAAACCTTGGAGAACTTTTTCACCCACAATTTGGAGGATCTTCCCAGCTAGTAAGCGGTAAATAATCATGGTAAATGGTCTAAATGGTTTGTAAATAGGGGTTACTAACTACTTACTAAGTTGGGATTATCCTCGAAGAAGGCTCCCCAAATTTCAAAGTTGTTTTATGCTGTCATGTGTTGAGACGGGTGGACCAAAAGAGATATCAAACCCCACGTTGTGAAAAAACATAAAGTTTACCTTAGGGGAGGGAGGGTTTTGATGCCAATCTGTTCCTCAAGCTTTGAATATTTTGTCCATCTACGGTAGTTTCACTGGAAAGCTACTCCCTCCAAAATTGAACATAGAGCATGAAACGAATGGTTCCATAAACACATTCCTTTTCCACAGACGTTTTTTTTCAGGTTCCATCTTAAATTTTGGTGGTTGCAACCCCCCTTTCAGTGATAGGCTTATGTCCCCCCGTTAATAAGCAACATCTTGGGGGTGAAATCACCATCATCATCATCATCATCATCATCATCGTCATCATCATCGTCATCATCATCATCGTCATCATCATCGTCATCATCATCGTCATCATCATCGTCATCATCATCATCATCATCATCATCATCATCATCATCATCATCATCATCATCATCATCATCATCGTCATAATCATCATCATCATCGTCATAATCATCATCATCATCATCATCATCATCGTCATATCATCATCATCATCATCATCGTCA
>DF241952.1:4912-26953 GCA_000507305.1 Breviolum minutum Mf 1.05b.01 | reverse complement strand
ATCATCATCATCATCATCATCATCATCATCATCATCATCATCATCATCATCATCATCATCATCATCATCATCATCATCATCATCATCATCATCATCATCATGGATCCTCAATTCCAACAGGGCCCAAGAGTCACGAAAAATTTCGCTAAGGCGTTGGATTGCTTGGTAAAATGTGGTCAGAAACTGGGCGAAAAAGTGTCGATATCGCGGAGGTTGAAACTGTTTACAGTACATAAACCTCCAAGGAAACGAAAATGCCCAAACATCTTCCCCCCAAAATGGGTGAATTCTTTTAAGGTCACCCTTTTCTTTTGTATAAAGGAACTTCTAAAATGTGCTTCCCAACGGGTGTTCCAACATGATACAGAAGATGCGAAGCTGAGAGTCAGTGCTTAAGCTTGGAGGATCCCCATTTATAAGCCATTTATACAGGACATTTGGAAGGGGTCCCACAACCCGATCCCGAGAGGACGAAACCGACCACCATGCGATGATCCTCCAAGTGTTGGTTTGCCATTCCAGGCAATTTTTTTCTAATTCGGCGTTTTCCTGGGATTGCTGATGACCCAGTTCTGCTTCTTCCATCCGTGACCCGAACTGATCACCCAAATGCAGGTCACTTGTCACCCCTGAAAAGGTCACGTTTTAAAACCCCCAAGTTTGGGCCACAACCGGAAGAACCTGGCAAGTGATGTTTTTTATTTTTTTGCCAAGAAAGTAGTGGTTGCAGGTTTTTCGTATCACCTAAAATGAAGCAGTTTTTTTGGGCAGCTGGAAAATTAACATGGAACCTAAAAATCGCCCAACTGAAAAGGAAAATCATCTTCAAAACCGACATTGTTGGGTTCCATGTTAATTTTCCAGGGTGTACACAAATTTTTACTAGAGTACAGCCGTCCCCATCGATACTGAAGGAGATGTTGGTTTGCCACATCCTGGGTTGTGTAGTGTATACCGCATTCTCGGTTGTTTAGTTTTTTTTGAAAGACTGTGGTGGAATGTTATACTAGCCAATTATATGAAGACACTATATGAATGCTAGTGTATATTAGACCAAAAATCAAATTAGGATTTGTAGGCAAACTACAAACTTGTCAACCAAATTGTTTCATGGCTTCAGCATACTGGTTGCTTTTTTAAAGAACATCCACCGAAATCCACCCCAAAAAGGTCACGGCTTGAATCATCTGGCATGGGCAATCCACCCCCCCAAAAAAAATAGAACAGTTGTTTCATCAAAAATTGTTATAAGGCTTATGTTTTGGGGGAAACCCAGCCGAATTTCACAGCCGAAAATAAGGTACTTGGTACCTCCATCCTGAAACTTTTGAAGCGAAAACGTTTGGGTACTACCGGGTATCCTTCCTTCGTTTCGTTGAGTCAGGATGCTTCCTGGCTCGGGTTTTGATACCATGTGGACCCTGGGTCAGGCGTGGGGGTTCTCCAAAAAAGTTGGGGACGTGATTTTTGTGTGTTTGTTTCATGGCCAGTCAACCTACCCCTATGTAAGGTACCCCCGTTAGAAAATATTTTTACCAGGTACTATATAAAAGATACCGGTTGTACCCTCATAGACCTGTACAGTAGTTATGACTCATACATCGTGTGTCTTGGCTCAAGAAAAAGGTGCGCATTGCATTTGTCACACTTGCTGTGTAGGTTGTTGACCCAAATAGGTTATCAGCCGTATCGCGCTTTTCCCCTCAGCTAAATGGCTGACTCCGTAGTCCCCTCAGACCCACCTTACGGTGCCATGGCAACTGCTACTGAGGCGACCGATGGGGAACTGTCTGAAGTTCCAAGCACTATTCACTATCCCCACTCCGAACGCTCCCGGAGTGAGTATGGAAGAAACCTATCGGTGGTTCCGGCCGACGGTCAAGTCCGCCGACCACCGGTTCCCATGTGTCTTACAAGAGGTTTCAATCCAAATGCACTGTGGGAGGGCGTGCCTATGAGCTCATCAGCTAATCCCGACGTTAGGGGTAGTGGACATTCATGCAGAAGACTGACAACCACTACAACCAGCTGAATATCGCCAACACAGTGTTGGTGGCAGGTCAAGACCCAGCTATGACGTCACTCATCGAGGCTACCGCCGAACTGAGGCATGGAGAGCACGTGGCAAAAATTAAGTCCGAAGCGGAAAGGCTCCATGGTGATCGGCTCCAGGCCGTTCGGGTTCAGGCAGGCATGAAAACCAAAGGAAGGTGAGTGAAGTTGTTGGGATACTGCAAGAGCGCATGCACGCCGAGGAAGTCCGAATGTGGGAAAGGGCAGAGGTGATGGAAAGAACTACTCACGGCAGACTTCGAGACCAAAGCGAAGAGTACAGGACAGTGCTGGGCAATCATTTGAGACAGGTTGCAGCGAGCAAGGACCAACAAATGGAACACATGAAGAGAGAGTACCCTACCGAAGTGGCCAAAAAGGACATCAAGATTTCAGATCTCGAAGGTCTGATTCGCATGCAAAGCGAGCAGATCGCAAGTCAGCAGAAGATGGCAGAGGACCTCAACATGAGGATGAACCAGCTTCTGGGTTCAGCACCACCACCACCACTGGAGACCGGAACGATGACGATGCCTTGTATCACTAAGGTTCAAACAACGCTGAATGCTGAGGCCAAGGCGTTTCAGAATTCCAAGTGGGAGGCGAAGCGGAACCTTGGGCCCTTAATGCGTACGGCGTACGGTTGTCCTTCACGAGCTGCAGCCACACCCACCGTTTTTCCGAATCTCATTCCGCCCGTTAGTCCCGACATTTCCACTGGATGGTCACAGGCTACAGGTATGATCACCCCACAAGAGCAATTACCCCCCTCTCCTACTGAGCCAGCTAACACTCCGGTAGAAGCAGCTATTGGTGGAGCAGGTGGTTGAAAAATATGCTTTGTGCGAAGTGTTGTGTGTTGATCGTTGCATCCGTTATCACTCACATTTTCGTGTTGCATCCGACCGTTGATTTCTGTATAGTCTTGCATGATGTATATACTGAGGTCTACTCGGAGCTTCCCAGGTCACGCGTTACCGCTTGCCTGGGCGGGGGGTATTTTTACCAGGTACTATATAAAAGATACCGGTTATACCCTCATAGACCTGTACAGTAGTTATGACTCATACATCGTGTGTCTTGGCTCACGAAAAAGGTGCGCATTGCATTTGTGAGACTTGCTGTGTAGGTTGTTGACCTAAATAGAAAAAGAGCCTTAATAAGGCCTTATTAAGGGAACAAATATGGTTAATAACCCCTTATTAAGGCTTTATTTGTCATGGGGGTACCTTATATGGGGGTAGGTTGACTGGCCATGATTGTTTTCTAAGAGATCATTGTCCAACAAAAATAACGTTCTTGTTTTTTTTTGGGTGTATTTCTTTGAAAGGTCTAAGCATGTTTGGGTGAAGGGGGAAGCGAGTTTCCGTTCACTATTTCTGTGGGAATAGTGAACATGACCAACTGCGAAATCAAGAGCTGGAAGCTAGGGTCCTTTACTCAGCTAATCAAGATCGGTTCCGCTCATTATTCCCCCTAAAACTGATAGCTCACCCCTCAAAAGTGATGGTTGGAAGATGATCCGGCTTCCTTTTGAAAGGGTCCCTTTTTTGAGGCGACATGTAAAATTTTTTTTGGGTTAAATCTTTCGTAAAATTGATGTTTTTTTTTCAATCAGCAAACCATTGCACGAATTGGCGCTGTCATTTCCCTCACGTATTACATATATTGAATGTGGTGCGTGTAAGGAAAACGGACTTCAAAAATGCTTTACAAATTTGGGTTGGCGAATTGTTATGTTGTTTACCCCCGTGTAAATGCATCAAAAAAGCAGCTTCAATTTATTGGGATACAAGAAACATTTCTGTCGTTTACACTCCGGAGAACTAACATGGAACCTAAATATACCCTCTTGGAAAAGGAGAAACATTAAACAAACCCTTCATTTTTTTGGGTTCCATCCTAATTTTCAGGGGTGTACTCAACAAACACCAGGGGGCTCACATTGTATCTTCTTTTTCAATGATGAAAGGAACATATTTCACGTGGGTTGCATTGGAATCGATGTTTTTGCAAGAAATTCCAGGACGTGAGATTTTTAATCGGCTTCGGGGAACTCCCCAGAGGTCTGATCTTGTTGAAGCGAACTCCCCTCTCTGAAACGAAGATTTTCGCCCATGAAAATGGATGTTTGGAAAGGGGAATTTTCCTTTTGTTGGGTTTCGGCCTATTTTCAGGTGCTTTTGCTGTTAGTTTTAGGGAGGGTAGATCTTTTACATGATGGCCCGGCTTAAGTCAGTTTTTCCTGGACGAAGAAGTTGGAAAATCTGATAGTTTCTCGGTTCCATTTCTCGGTTCCATTTTTTTGGGGGTCCTTGGGAATATTTTTGCAATTTTTATTTTGCAAGTTCAATCGTTTTGAACAAGACTTCTACTACTTTGGTGACGTGCATTTATTTCCACCCTTTTTGTCCCAACTCGAATATTGCGACATATTCTTCGTTTTTTTGGGGAGTGTGCAAACGAGACCGGGAAATGTCCCTCACATTCGCTAATGCTTGAATGCTTATTATATAACAAGGCTCTCCCAAACATGCCCCTCTCATAGCAAAAATGGTGGTACCCTTGAAATGGGGGCCCTTAGCTGTTTAACCCACCAAGGAGCCCTTTAAAAGGGGATAAACCCAACAAGTACCCACCAAAGAAAGGGTGTATTAATGGCTTTGATTATTTTTTCGGGACCCCCATCTCAAGGGCTGAAATCCACCATTTTCCCGGAATGACCCTTGAGATTTTCTGAAAAAAGACTCCTTGGCTCGGGCGAATCTGTTGAAAACACCAACCAATCTTTGGGTAATGCTGAAGCCTCGACTTATGGACCTGAAAAACGTTGGTGAAGAAGTCTTCACGAATGCCGTAGTTGTGACAGCAGAATTCGTGGTCAGTATACTAAAATGGCATTTCTGAACAAAACCCCCAAATCTGAGAAACTCCGTAATTTTTGGTTCAGGGTTTGGGGTATGTTTCATGGGTGTGTTGGAAAAACCTTTGGATTAGAATTCTCCATCCAGTCAAGTTAGAGTATCTGAAGAGCTTCGCATTTGGCCCCAGAGCATCCTGCATACTTTTCGTCCATTTTGCTGGGAGCAAAAGAAGACCCCTGCATCATTTAGATCGAAATCCCCCTCGCTGGGTGCCTTAAAATTCCAATGAAGTTACACTGTGTCAGTCATGATGTGTCACAGCCCGCATCCACCTTTTCCCCTCACCACATGTTGAAAAACGGGGTGCTGATCCCCCCGCATCTCATCTGCTTCACTTGTTGCCCTGTTGGTTTAGCCTTGGAACAAATTGAACGGCCATTGGCCAACTAGAAGCGATAGGTGGGTGGTCCCCTCACCATTTTGAGACTTATGAACTGTGGGGATCCTAAGAAATGCTGGCTGGTTCATGGCAGTCTACACCGACATGAGCAGCGAATCAAGTTTTTTTAAACATGAATCTCATGGGTTGTACGCTAAGAAGAGGAAAATCCGGGGAGTATGACAAAAAGTCAGTTGGAAAAATGCTCCAGGTGAGATTTTTTTGATCTGATCAAAACTGTGATGAATCAAATGAAAGCTTCTATTATTGAACATATTGAACAAGGGTCAAAAGCCAGCATTGTCAATACTGTCATCTGATTGTTTGGGGAATTAGTAAAACTAAATGTGGTGTTGCGCAATCACTACAATCATTCAGTTGGAGTCAAAGGACATCATAGCTCAGAATAAATTTGAGCACCTGCGACAGAGGATACTACACTTGAATAAAAATTACAATTAGACAAGTGCATGATGATCAAATGTCAGTTTTTATTTTGATGATGTGTCGAAACACCAGAAGGATCAAAATTGGATTCGTTTACACTTTATCTGTGATGGGAGGGACTACAAAACAAAAAGCATTAGACAATATGTTGATTATTTGTTTAAAGATTATAGTATCTACATACATTATGTTAGTATTCATCCAAATGAAACTATCTCACTAGATCTGAACAACTAGGTTCATATATACTTGTAGTTTTACATGGTGATTGGTATGAGTCATGTTTAATCAACAAATCACAAATCATTCAACACTTTGATGAAGCATAATTTAGGATATCTTCATGTTTGTAGTACCAACACCCCACTATCTCTCGAATCATTTACCCGGCATGGAGCCTTTTTTCTTTTCTCCCTTCCAAACTTGTTACTTTTCTTTTTCCCTCACACACACACACACAAAGACTCAGCTGCACATAGACAGGGTTATAGGGTGAACCAACCCTTCATATGGGTGGGCCCCTATAGCCCTGGAGCTATGTGCAGCTAAGAAGACCTCTGTTTCTCATCTTTGTCAACTAGTGGTTAATTGTAGGTTTGGGTCCTGGTGGTTTGGGATTCGACTCAGGATACCCCTTTTTCGTAACAATCCCTTTCATTTTAGGGGATCCAATCGGAGTCCAAACCACTGGGCACCAAACCAACAATTAACTATTAGCTGATAGTTGGTGGTTGAACCACCCACCCATGTTTTAAAAACACAAATCCGTCACTCCCATCATCTCCCAAACCCCTGAGCACCAAACCAACAATTCACCATTAGCTGAGGTTTTTGTTCAAACAAAAAAATGATTCAAAACATGTGAACAAACAAAGTCAACCAACTGTTGGTAGCTGAAGTTAGTTCCCACTGTTGATGGAAGAAATCCTGCACCACCGGGGATGTATAAAACCTTGTAAATAATNCCTCAACTGGTGAAAGCCAGATTTTCTGAACCATCAACAGCAGTAAGTGGCATCATTGGTTATTAAGGACTTATTAAGGGCCTATCAACAAATGGGTTTTCCTTAATAAGGCCGGCTATTTATCACCCTTATTTCGGGGTTGGGGTGGGTTACGTTACACCCCGGGGAAGCCGCCGTTACGGTTTGACGGACTGGCGGTGGGATGAGGTTGTCAAGATAAGCAGGGCTGGGCTGTGAGTCTTCGAGCTTTATCCAGATTGACCTGGGAATCCTTGGAGGCGATCCGATTTTCGATTTTTCGATCGATTTGGAGTTGAAGATTTTGGGACCACCATAACACGCAGCTGGCATGCAAAAAATATATGTCTGCTGATTCATCACCCCAAAGAGAAGGGATTCCAATCAACAATTCCAGGGGACTATTCGTTTAATGGTCGGTTTGACTTCCAGGATATCTATGAATATTTGTTTTCTAAACCCATGAGTCGTCCAAGTCGACCTAACGACCTGCCCATTGGTAGGATCGGGAATCCTGAATCCATGGATCATCCCAAAGTCGACCCCCGTCTTTGTTTGGTCGACTGGACTTCCAGGGTTTTTGTGGGTATATCTGGTCAAATTATGCCGCGATCTGACCGCAAAAGGTAGCGTTTTGAAAGGGAAATCCCCGTATTTCATGGCTTCCCAAAAAAGGGAATCAGTCGGAATCAGTATGTTGTGTATCTGATTTTCGAAGTTGAGTTTTTCTTGTTTTGTTGTGTTTCGTCACTATTTTCGCTGTATTTTCAAATGTGTAAACTTTGATGCGTCTCGAGACTTGAGTTTTTCATAATCGCCATTTTTGAATTATTTTTATGGTCAAAGTGGCCTGTTGGGGAAAATTTGTGACATGTCATTTTCAAAATGGAAAGGAATCAGGTTTCCTATGAAATATTCAATATTTGTGGAAGTGAAAACCCTGATTTCATAACGAAATCCTATGAATTTTTCCTTTGAAACACACCCACCCACATCTCCAAATTTTTCGGGGATCCAAAAATCACACGTTGGGATCCAAGGGGGTGTTTGGGAACCCATGGAGGTTAACCTTCCGCAAACCAACAAATCCCAGTTCCTGGTTGTGTTAGGGTTCATACCAGGTGGGTCCCGGATCCACTTATAAATGGAGTTATACCTCCCCTACAAATGGCCGAAAATAAATGGGTAGCTGAGGGTTTTAACCCTACTTATAAGTGGTGTTTTGGGCCCACCTTTTTAAGGGGATGAAATCCTACCCCAGTTTCGTGGCTGGAACCCCAAAACTCGGAGGCGGATGGTTCGGTAGCGACCAAAACAACCCGCCTGTTGGGAGATTTCTCCAAATTCGATGGGGGTGAAATTCGTGAATTTTGTTGCGAAAGTTCGTCGTTTCGATTTTGAGGGAATTTCCGATGAATTTGGTGAAAATAGAGGTATTTTAGGGCATACCTTGCACACACCTACAGCCACAACATGGTCTCGTCATTTTTGGCTTCGTGGGAGAGGAATAGAATCCATCAACTAGTCCTGAGGCTGAAATCTTGCACCAGTGGCCTGTAGTTGAGTTTATCTCATGATTTTATTCCTTGATTTGCAGGGTTTTCATCTACGTAATCTACATGTATATATGTATATCTACACATATTTACTTTTTTCTATGGATATGAGAGATATATGAAGGTATATGTTTCTCAGACTTCTGTGCATCCAAGAGATCGCGTCAGCCACTCCTTTTTTGCAAGCAGAGGGACGCTAGTTGTTTGTGTGTGAAATGCCTTCAGCATTTCCATTTGAAAAACATCTTCTCGCTGCAAACTGAATACTCGAATGCTTCGGCTTTTCAAACGAATGCAAGAGAAAGATGTTAACACTCTGTGAGGTGGTGGGGCTGGTGGTGGCCCTTGAAAGTGTCCTTGAGGATTCACAGCCGCATCCAAACATATTTATTTCATATATACATATGCACCCCAACTGTTGCAGCAATACATTTACATACAGCCTCTCTCCGTTCAAACCGTATGTCTGACGCTAAAGTCCGCAACGCCAGGACTTTCAAGATCAGTTGCCGGAAACTTTAAAGGAGCCCAACCTTCAACAAACTTTTCAAAAACAGTGCTGTGGTGGGTGGAAGGTTCAGAAGAAAAAAAAAATCCAAACTTTTCTTCTTCACGAAAGTAATTTTTCGAAACTTCCCCCCCAAAAAAGATAGATCTTTTGGGGGAATCTTTTGGGCTACTTGTTTTTCCGCATCTTTTTGAAAGCAAACTTGCCAAAAATCGTTAAACAAAAACAGTTCTACAACTCTGTTTTCCACGGACCTCACAGCTTTCCAAGCAAACCTTGTTGGGGGTGGTCATCACGTTCAATTCCTCATCCTCCATCCAGACCAAACAAAGTGGCTACAGGCATCATTATATGACACCAACCCAAACTTCATGCACCATTTTAAGGGAAATCCCCTCAAAATTACCATATATTTGTATTGACCCCATGGGCTAAGTCGCTCCAGATCCGGACAAAGTTTGTTTATGGGTGGACTTCCAGACATTACTATTTTGCAAAAAAAACACAGACACTTGTGACTAAAGTGCCATTTTTTTTGTGGTATAGATCCATATCCTTCAGAAACATGAAATCAAGAAAAAGTCGATATTGAAATCGGATCATATTCTTGGAAAAGAAATACCTCCATTGTTGTCAGATTCCAGTCAATAAGCTTTGTTTTTTTTAAGTGTGAGGTTTTTTAGCGCCAGTTGTAACTGTAGCAAAAGAGGAAGGTCAAACCCATATTGTTTCAAGGATCTACAAGAATACCAGCCCCCCAAAATTGAACATAGCCCCTGCGCAGTTACCTTCCGACCACCTTTTTTCAGGGGCCAAACTGTTAATTTTCGGGTGCTTATGACCTTGTGTTTCAGGTGATGGAAGACATCCTGCTAACCACCTGGGATGCAAAAAAGCCCTGCAAATATGGATGTTCACTACCTTTCCCTCAACTGGTGAGTTGATCCCGGATGCCTGGTTGCCATCAACATGGGTATTGTTTCAAGAAACCGTTCCTACTGTTGATGGCTGTAAATCCTGCACCACCTGAGATATATNATTTCAATGGGCCCAAAGAACCCCACCGTACACTTCAGTCATGAAACGTTTCCGAGAAACAGGAACTCTTACAGATCATCCACCTCGTGGACGAGCGGCTGCCAAAGGGACCAACCCCGAAACTGGAGCGGTGGTTTGGTTGGTTGGTTGGGTTTCTGTTTTCGAAAATATATTATGTGTTTTTTTTTTTTGAATTTCTAAAGGAAAAACATCCTCCAATTATATATGTAGGGCTTATATATATCCAAAATGGTTTCCATTTTTCGACTTTAATCTTTTTTGGTGGGCTTCGAACTTCTACCCCGAGCCAAAGGACATCCCCTTGGCAAAGAGTAGCTGGAAAGATGATGATGTTCCTCATGTCATTGGAATGGGATATGTATCCATTTCCAGGAAGGTACTTCATGGTAATTCTGTGTTGAATATTTCCTACTGTTGATGGTTCAGGAAATCCCAAGGAAAACCAGCGTTTGAATGTACAACACCTTGTAAATCATGGGATAAAATCACTACCTTTCCCTCAACTGGTGAGTTGATCTACCGGATTTTTTCCAGCTTCCTCGACAGGAATTGCAGCATGCTTTGCAAGCGCTGGGTGGTGTACTGAAGTTCTATTCCGTGACGATTCCTCCAGGTCGGCAGGGCGTTGAGTGGAGATTGTTGAGGATCTTTGGGAGAAAGAAGAGATTTGACCTGATCTTTTTGTTTGTATTTGTGGGGCTGTTAACTCTGAGGATATGTATATGTATATAATAAATGTATACATATATATATATATATATAAATTCCCTTATCTCTCTAAAAAACCTAGTGGATAGTGGATAGATATCCACTAAGTGACATGGTGCAAGTGGAATTATTTGCTTAACAAATCTATGGGAGATACCCCCCCTCGTTTCGAGCTTGCATAGAGGTAGAATGTTGTACATGAAAGACGATCATACAAGACTTGTGGAGATGTATGCAATATTCATACATATGTACCTAGAAATCACATTTTTTACATCATGCATATCAAATAAATAGAACCTCTTTCTTTTGTTTCCTTTAATTTCACCAAAGAAAACACAGCCAAGTAATCTTAATATCTAATATGTACCGTATCTACATATCACATAAGCATACACCATATACAACCAATCCCCGAACCCCATCTCCATTTGCTCCCAGTTTTTTAACCTACAGAAAATCGGTCCAATTCTCTGCAAAGGTGCATGTGGTGACATGGACGCCGCGGTGGAGTTACAATTGAAGGCCGTTCGAAGCTCCACATCGCCTGCCGTAGCCAAGGTCAGTGGGGGATGCGGGACGTGAAGGTCTGATTGGGTTCTTCGGTGAAATTGGTCACTTGCCCTATACACTCCCAAAGTTTAACATGGAACCTGAAAATGGCACCCAGGAATAGGAGATTCCTTTTGGAAACCATCATTTTCAGGTTCCATGTTAAACTTGGGGAGTGTACTTGGAAGATGAGCTCCCAGTTAGATCCAGTAAGTCACCCCCATTTACAAGGCATTCATACAAGCCATGTAAGGAAGGGGAAACCACCCCAGTTAAAGTTAAAATGACTTACATTCACCATGGTTATTGACCACGTATCCAGGTCATGGGATGATCCTCCAAGTAGTGAACTTCAAGTCCGTTCCTTGGTTTCTTCTATCTTAGCTGTCAGTGGGTTTTGCAGCTATTAGTTGTTGGTTGTTCAGCCAAACACCATGGTACCCTCCCTGAAAATCAACATTTTGGACCCTGATTTTCTCAATGGGACTGGAAGATGAACATGTTTCTTTTCGGGGGGGGGGGGATTTCAGGACTATTTAAGGGGCAAACTGGCTGTTAGTTTTAGGGAGTGTACAGTGTACATTTCATGCTACACCTCTCAATTTACAGAGCTCGGCCCTGAAAAAGATGGTTGGAAGTTGGAAGACAGGCCGGCTTTCCTTTTGGGGCCTTTTCTAATTTTTCAGCCGCATGAAACATTAAAACCAGGCTTTGTGTTTGTCTTAAGATTTTTTTGATTCATGACACACTAAACGGACAAAGCTAACATTAAGCCTTAGAGTGTTGCAAGACTTGTATATACGGCAATATAAATGTAAACATATGTATATATATATATATTAAATATATACAGAGAAATGTTCACATAACATATGATATAGTTACATACATGATATGTATCTATATTACCATACTTCCTTTCAAAAACAACCCCACGCTAATCGGCCCAAAATCCCAACAAAAAACACTGTAGACCTAGCCCGCACGAAATGGCGGAGGCTGCTGCAGTGTGTTTGGGTCACATGGCCACTCCTCTGTGGCGTGGACCGTTGCAAACAGCTTTGCCGTCCATCGAGCAGCTATGGATGAAAGCGGGTGAATCGAAGGACTAAGAAAAAACCGGATGCATGCATTGGTGGTGGTGGTGGTGGCGTTTTTGCTGGGATGATGATGGTTACTTGGATCAGTTCAGTAAATCAATGGTGCCTCGGATTTCACTGAGTTATTTCACCCATGACAACTTCCATTGGTGTCCTGATCATTGATCCCCCTTGATCTTACAGTTTGATTCACCCTATTTTCTGGAGGTGAAGAAAAGCATTGTTGTTGCTCGGATGAGTTCCAAACGGTGTTTCAACTTTTTTTTGAAAATTGTTTGGGTGATTTTTGTTGGATCATTTGGAACCATCTTCAACATGACCACATGTTTTTTTGGTTGGTTTCCAATAGGTGAAGGCGCCTGGATCTCATAAAATCCGTATTTTTTTCAAACCTCAATATCCCAACCGGACCAAACAACTCCAAAACCGACCCTTTTTAGCTTATATATACCCTCTAAACAAAAAATCTTCTCCAAAAATGGAGTAAAAGTCACGATATTTTTCAGGACCTAAGATAATATCACAAGATATCGGTTGTTGCTATTTCTCCAAAAGACAATTTGAATATTCTGTTTGAACCGACGTTGTGCTTCTTCGGGGTTGGATGCCGAACCCTGGGGTGTGGGGATCATATATCAACCATAAAAAATCAACCATAAAAAATCAACCATAAAAAATCAACTAGGTTTTCATGTTATCATACTTCCATGGGAATCCGTCATGGGATTTTTTGTGCGTTCCGGAAAACACTTCATGGCCCGTTGTTTTCCTCCAGGAGAGCTGCGAAGATCTGCGAGATTTGATGTGACTTGGTAGCGAACCAACGAAGCAAAGAAGAGGGAGGGAACCTTTGATGCCTTCAGAAATGCAAAATCCCGAAAACCCACCGTTTAAAAGGATGTGTATATATCGGTGTTTCCGAAAATAGGGTTTTTTCCCCCCAAATCATCCATTTTTAATAGGGATTTCCATTATTTTCACCATCCATTTTGGGGTACCACTATTTTTGGAAACACCCAGAAATATATATTTTTTTATATTTTTTCTTTTGTCAATGACTATGAAACCGAAGAAAGAACTGCACCTAATATCAACTGATGTCTAAAGAGTCTGTTTCCCCATGAATTATCGAATGGATGTGTTGCATGATGGGAAATCCCGTTTTTTTAAAAACATGTTCAACCAATGCATAATGGGGAAGGGATCGAGTTTTTTGAAAACTTCCTAGCAGCAAGTATGACTTTTTGCCCAATAAGGAATCCCTTATATTTCTATAATTGTAACCCCGATTTGATGGACTGAAATTTACTGCCGTTTTTTTGTGTGTAAACGGGCGGCTCCTGTGTCTGCTAGACAGTTATTTGACACTGGGCATCCTGGGTGGGGGACTAGTTGCAGTTTATCCCACTTTTTTTGTGGGAAATAATCAGTGTATCAAATAGCGCAAGGGGGGTTTGGTTCAAAAGGATGCCTTGGAACAGCAAAATTATATCACAAAATGATGGCTTGGGACAGGATTGTTTTGTTTCTTTAAACTGTTTGAACCCCTTTTTTTCTTAAAAAAGATTTTGAGAATCCATTCGTGCCTCCTTTTTTCAGCCAGGAAAGCTCCAACCATCCGGCGGCCCCCCCAAAAAATTCGTGGTCGTTCCCCGAGTCGGAGGGATTCGGATGGATGGATTCTTCCCCCCTCCAGGTGGGCTGCTGGTTGTATTGCGGGACTTCCTGTACTTTTACAAGCCATGAGGCGATCCCAAAAAGCTTCGCGTGGAAACTGGGGAGCAGTTGACCTGGCATCAAAGCCTTGGAAAAGTTGTGTTGACAGAAAAAGTTTGCCGAATTTTTTCAAGGAGGATGTTGGTTGGTTGGTGGTTGTGTATGTAACATTGTCTGCTGGAAAAAAAAACATGGAAGTATCATCCTTACCATCGGCTCAGGGCTTTTAGTGACTTTGTTCAAGAAGTGTGGCAAAAAACTTTTGTCCCACATGAGAATTCAAGGTTTGTGAAGCGGTCGCTTCACCTTATGGTAACCTCGTTCTACTAGAATTGGTCCAAGAATGGATGAGAAGAACTCGCTAGGGTTCCAGGAGTATGTAGGAAGGGTCATTAGATACTTGCATAAAGCGGTGCCCTTCGCTTGAAGCAGCAGATTCTGCTTTATCCTATGATTGATCACTCTTCAACGGTGTGCACCCCATAAAGGTATCCAACCCACCCGAAACAGCCCACTGGTGCTCAAGAAGTGGCAACTCGGCGGTCGGGACAAATTGATATACATATGATTATAGAAATAGACAGATAGGTGGATAGATAGATAGATTAGATTAGATTAGATTAGATAGATAGATAGATGCAGACAGATTGATAGATGGAGACAGATAGATGGAGGTAACTCTTTCCAAATCTTTGTAGGTATCCACCTGTCCTAGTTTTTTGTGTGGTGTATATTATATATTTAATGTGTATATATACTTATATACCTTATATACCCCTTTCGAAAGTTAAGACAAATACCAAAAATCAGTTTTTTTTTCAAATTAGTTAACAAAAATTGGTGGTCTCCATTCATCAAATGACCATTGGTAAACCCCATTTTTCGGACTTCAACTTGCTTGCCGCTGTGCGTGCTTCCAGGCAACGCTTTGAATGTGCAGATCTGCAGGCCTTTTTTTGTTCGTTTTTGGTACGTCTCTTGTGGAGTACAATGTTACCAGTACTTCAACAGCATCAGAGAAAAAATCGCTCCCAGATTTTTTTGATCCAAGAAATTGAAACACAGAATTTGTGTTTTTTGGGTGGCTATCCAAAATTTGGGGCATATATAATTATTAACAAACTTCACCAACCTCACATTTTTGCAAAGTTCTTTTTTTGGTATGAATCTCCATGTACCTTATTTCTTTTTTTGGGGGGGTAGGGAGGGAGGATTTGCCCCTAACAGACCTGAAAATTCACGTTTACACGTCACAGTCCTCTAACTTGGCATGAAGGGTCCATCGAAGGTTCCAGGGTTGGGTTGTTCGGCGGGCGCGTTATGGAAAGACACCGATATTTTTTTGTTCTTGGAACCTTTTTTTTTTGGGATGGTCTGTAATTAAGTGACTGGAAAGTGGTGTGTGTTGTTTTTTTTTTTTTCTGATTTTTTTTGGGGGGGTCCATTTTGTAAAAGCGACCGAAACATGATTGGGGAAAATGATTGATGTCCAATTTGACGAAAAACCTGTTCATGGATTCAAAAAACCTAATTCGAAGGTGGATTTCACTCCACGAAGATTCGTGGATTCTGGTTTTTTCAGAAAACGATTGGTAGGCTATTGCAGGATTCCAGGCGCGCCCTTTTTTTTTGCAAGTATTGAACATCGAAATCAAACCATTTACAATCAACCCATTAAAACAAGGACCTATTTCATACGGTCATTGAACCATCCAGGCATGAAACTGCCGTGTTTTTTTTACCAAGGTGGATATGAAAGTTCCCTGGAGGGTATCCGATGACGGATCCATGGGTCCGGTTTTATTTGTTTAACATTGGCTTAGTTTTTTTTGGTAAAATGGTGGGTTAAAAAAATCGTCCCGACCTGCCATGGGCATGATATGGGACTAATCAATCGAGGCCGAACACCAAAAAGGACATGAATTATCTTCCAGTCCCAAAAAGGAATTTTCAGGCGCTATGTCTATGTTAGTTTCAAGGAGGTTAGTTCATCATTCCAGCTGCCATTTCCCATTTCCTGCAACGCTGGTAGTACGCGAGCCTACGTGCCATCGTGGACCTTTGTGATGAAGCGGATCGGGGAGGCAGATGAGGGGGGGTTTGGGAGGTGTTGATTGCTTGTGAACTAATCATGTACAGTTCATCGTATCATATCACTATCACTTCATGTCATGTGATATGATATGATATCAATATCAAGATCAATATCAATATCAATCTATATATCAATATCAAATATATCAAGATCAAGATCGAGATCAATATCAATATCACTATGATTCTCATATCATACCACAGGACTGACGATTTTGATCTGAGGGTACGGACTTGGCGTACGATGATCATACGGAGACCGTGGCGGAAATCCGGGCTCAGCCCACCCAATGGGATGGTTTCTTTTTGAACCACGCCATTCCACAAGGGACATATGCTAAAAACTTTGTTTTTTTTTCCCGAAAAGGATGACTAGTCAAGGAAAAAACACTGAAAAGGCATTTTTTCCATCCCAACATAAGAGTTCATCATCCCAACGCTCACATTTCAGGCACTTGTGTTTTAGCTTGGTGTTACACTCCACAAACCAACATCTGGCTGGTCAACCTACCCCTCCCTAAGGTACCACTTTCAGAAATAAGGGTTGAATAGCTGGCCTTGTTAAGGGAAAGGTAATGACTCCAGTTGCGAATCTCTTATATCAAAGTGTTGATGAAGAGAAGTGTCTAACGCCTTGGTTGCGTTGGCTGTATACATGAATTACAGTATATATATAGTATATATATATATATATAAATATAAATAATATGTAGTAGCAGATGTTGCTACCCGCTTTTTTTACATACCAGCAAAATCCATGAAAGGAACCCCCCTTTTTGACTTATCAGCATAATGAACAGCATCCCAATGGCATTTCAGTTTCGCTGCCGGATCGCTGTCCAGCAGAGCTCAACTTTTCCATGTTCTTACCGAGCAGAAACCAACATGTTGAGCAACGGCTCAAATTTCATTTATAGGGGTTATCATCCCAGTTACTCATTTATAAGGCCATTTATAGGGGAGTTATAACTCCATTTATAAGGATCGTATGGGGCAATCATGTACCTGTTTTTACCAACACTGACACTTCGGTCAGTCAGGTGTTGGTGCTGGTGCGGCGGCCACCGCGCCGTTGTTACACGACGCAGTGACCATGGTCACGGGCGCCATGAAGTTGCATAGCGCTGTGGTGTCGGGAACCCCGGAAGGATGAGGAATTGAAGTGGTGAGACCAAACCACCGAGGCCAGCCCCAAATGGTGGTGAAAAGTAAGGGGAATCCTACCCAGAATGGCCTTAATTTAGGTTAAGGATTTATAATAAATTGCCCAGATGTATGAGATGTAAAATTGTAAATATTTGCAAAATCAACTTGGAAAGGTTGTATGTTAGTCCCAGGAGGTACAAAACCAATATGCATTGCACGCATACTAGACTAGAAGTTTTTTAATCGCTTTTGGGGATGTAAGTCTGTAAATAAATCACATCAGTTTCCATCATTAATTGAAAAAACAGTGTGTCGAAGTTACTGCTGTGGGTCCCGATTTTGATGTAACGCTTTGTCTGTTCCAAAGGAAAGTTGCTGCAAATGATAGGCTCCCTCATCTGCTGATATGATGTCAGGTGTAACATATGATTTTTTTGCAAATGTTTGCGACCTCAGCACCCCCAAAAGGTGGTTAAGCAATGGGACTCTCACCAATATACCCGAAACATTCAGATTTGGGAATTATACTCATCTGCCCAGATATGATGAATACCAACAAAAGGAAGTATCACCATCCCCAGTTTCCAGCTTACTCGAAGTGGTTCGGGAACTCGCGGTTCAGCCCCACAGGAACGTCCAAGCCGCTGGATGCCAAGCGTTGAGTTTTCTGTTTGGGTCTCCCAAGTTTGGAGCTATAAAAATGGAGTTATGGAGCCCCCCTATAATTGGCCTAAAATCAATGGCTAACTGGGGTTATACATGGGACCTATAAGTGGAGTTATTTCACCCCTTTTTTTCCTGGTACTTGGAGCATCATCACAGGACGGAGATGGATACCGTGGTGATCGGGATCACCCGTTTTTGTTAGTTTTTGTCCCCAAAGGATCGGGTTGGGGGATCCCCTCCTGAAAAATGGCCAATTCATGGTTTTACTACTGAATTTGACTGGGATTAGACTTCTGACCACGGATGGATCCCATGTTCTTCTTGATTGGTGAGGGCATTTTAGAAACAACTCATTTTCTCCGGGCGCAACAAACACCAGGGATCATTAGATTACTGTATCCATTTTGGGGAAATCAATGCAAATGCAAATGTACATTTGAATCATCTCCCCCAACATATTGCATTGTGTGGGTTGGTGTCATATTTCATGACTGCTGTTTTACGGGAAATCCAGCCTTCAACCCACCAGTTGAGGTTTGGTACTTGGATCTTCCACGAATTTAGCAAATGATTAGTAAATGGCTTATAACCTACTTATAAATGAGGTATTCCTTGGGGCTATAACCCACTGATCCTAACCTTTGATCCTAACTTCCAACGGGACATCCAAGTAGTTTACATCCCATTGTTTCAGAACACATCCCAAAGGCTGGGGTTTTATGTGCCGGAAAACTCTGGTTGCCATCAAGAAGTATTTCAGGTTTCCCCCTGGTTTTTATCCGGAATTATTAACCACCAAAAAGGGGGACAGTTTTTCCCTTCCCCTCAAATAGTACTTTCGTGTTTGGGTTGGTGGCATGGCACCTGACTCATGACGCGTAATGTTAGTTTCAGGGTCCCGGGTCTTAAGTCGAAAAACCAGCCTGATCCCCCTTACTTGGAGGATGATTTACTTGGAGGATGATCCCAGTTAGTAAGTGATCAATAACCCACGGTTCGTTTTCGTCCCCTAAGGATCCGGGTGATTTTCATCTTCCAAATGGCCTAAATCAATGGCTGAAAAAGATCCTGGGATGATCCCCCGAAAAATCCCCCGCCTATATTGGGCCCGGGCTCCTTAGATTTCCTTGCCCCAAGGCTCACGGCCTACAAGGCGGAGGAGGTGCAGAGGTCGGACCTTCAGTTTCTCCGACTTCCGGGAGCTCCAATGGATGGGATGATGTTTTTTGAGGAGGTTAGGTTGATGTGGTTATTTGGTTTGGCCAAACAGTGGAAGAGGTGTGTAACACGTTGATGGTTAGTGTTGTTTTTTCGTTATTTGTTGATGTTAGTGCTTAAGTTTGTTGAGGAATTTTTGTTTTTGTTGGGGTGTTTCTCTAGTAGTGTCTTTTTCTTATAAGATTCTTTTGGCAATTTTCTGATCATCAGTTGTTGATTGTTTACTTGGTAGTTCGGGTTAAGTGCTTTGGAACTTAGGGAAACCAGCGACCACTACTGCATAAGAAGCAGCAGTCTCACAACGGGGATACCAGAAACCCAAAACTACACTCCAAACCACCAAAAAAAACCATTGGTTGATGCTTGAAATATATCGGAAAAGCAAGCAACCACTGTTGGTCAAATTATAGCGACCTCGCACAACCATCGGCCCCAAAATGTAGCTAAGGCACGGGAAAAATAGTACCCCCCTTATTTCAGGTGAAATCCTAAAATTTGATAGAACATATTATTCCATTTGGCCAGATATAGGGTTGCTTTTATTAAAGGTTGCCTTAAAAGTTGCCCTCAAAATTCACCCTCAAACACCCCAGTTGGCCAGAATCCCATCCATGGCTGCTCCAGGGGTCACATCTCTCCAGATGTTCCGTTGGAAGTCTTGGAAGCTGTGCTCCATGCGATGAGGTCGGAGGGTGATTTGGGATGGGGATTGGGTCACGGTGAAAAAGACATTGCTTTGGGGATGGGTTTTTGTTTAAAAAAACACACGGGGAGTGGTGAATCATTTAAGGGGGGGTTGCCGGAAGGAAACTTTGTAGTTCCAATGTGAATATCAGCTTATCATCAAGTTGTCACCTAGTGAAATGCTTATTTACAACGTTTGGGTGAATGACGTATGGCCAACGTTGGGCTCCAAAATCTCTCCCCCCTCCAAAACCAAAGGCTAAACCCCATGCCATAGCCCACCCTCGGTCCGGGTGCTTCGGATTTCCGCATATGTGGAAGAATAGATCCGTGAGTTGGGATCACCCTGGTTATTCACAAACCTGCCATCCCACGTGTTTGTCCTACATCTCACGTTGTTGCAACATTCGTTGCGGAGATTGGGAGATTTGAAATGATTTGCAGGTTTTTCTTCCGGTGAATGGTTTTGTTGCCAGGCGCTTTCCAAACCGCTTCCAAATCATTGAGACGGTCTGTGAGAGACCTTAGCCACTCCTGAGGTTGAAACCCTTGGGAAGTATTGCTGGGTGTTGGTTTCAAACATTTTTTATTATTGTCACCCCTAGGGAAATGATCCAATTTGACGACCATATATTTCGGATGGGTGGTTCAACCACCAACTAGATTGCGAAATATGAAAGCATTTTGGGAATAATTTTGCATTTCATAATTAGCAATACTACAGTACTTGTAATTGATAAGTTGTATTTACAGAGTGTGCCACTCACCAATCCATATACGGGGCCTTCCGGCTTTGCAATGTTTTGGGCATTTTGGACTCAAAAACGGAGTCCCGAACAAATGACAAAAGGATACAAAAGGAGTCATTTGTTGAATCAACATTCATTTGTCATTGGCATGAATCGTTACTAGCTTTGTTTTATTGTGGTTATTGTTATTGATTGTAGGTTGGTATTGCACTGTAAATATATCTGGCTAGTTCCTCATTCTCATGATTCTCATGCCCAAGAAACAGTAGCTCCCTGAAAGCCATGGTGTGTTGTTTACGGAAGCCATCACTATGATTATCACAAAGAAAATGAAATCCATAAAGCACTGAGCAAGTGGTTAATAGTAACCTCCAGGGAACTGACATATCGTTTCCTTTTCCCAAGGTGAGATATGTTTGTTTCCTGGAGGGCAATTATCGTAATCGTGATCATAATTTCTAGGGTGTCCATGGAAGTTAGTAACTAGTTAGTAAGTTGGTTTATAAACTATTTAGGGAACTTACAACCTACTTATATTGGGGTTATAATCCAGTTACTAAGTACCGGCAGGACATCCAGGTTCCCTCATCTTTGGCTTTATTTACATGTCTGTTTCTGTCACCACCGATCGGGTCGGATTGACATTGTGAACCCGACAAACCCACTTACCTACCTGCATGTGGCTCATGGATGTGTTTCATGTATATTTTCACACAACAGGATTTTCCTTTGTGTGAAAAAACCCATCCAATTATAAATGGCAGTTTCAATTGGATAACTAGGTGGTGGTTTCAGATATTTTTATTTTCATCCCTTACTTGGGGAAATGATCCAATTTGACGAGCATATTTTTCAGATGGGTTGGTTCAACCACCACCTACTGTAGATAGTTAATTGAGATACTTTGTGTGTGTGTTCCATGCGTATGAATTTCTTGATACCCTCCCTGAAACTAACAGCAAAAGCCCCGGAAAATAGGCCTAAACCCAATATGAAAATTGTATTCCAACCATCCATTTGTAGGGGCTTTTGCTGTTAGTTTCAGGGTCTCGGGTAACCTATAAACCTTTTTTTTGCCAGGATTGCATCGTGGGTGGCCGGGTACATCAAAATGGATCATTTTCAGTAGGAAAGCCCGAAAGCCCATGGTTGTTGGGGAAACCCACCATTTTAGGAACCCCCCAAATAGACGTTAAAGCTTCGTTTTTTGACCCACAGAAACTAACAGTGAGGGGTGTTTCCAAAAATAGGGGTGGGCCCCCAAAATGGATGCTTTATTATAAAAAATCATATTTTTGTTTCCCCCCCCCAAAAAGAGGTAGGTAAGGTCGTCTCTCTCTCCCCCCTCGATTTCTCTCACCGAGTCCTTGCCTTGCGGCGCTTCTTGGAGCCCATTGGACGTGATCAGGTGGGGGGGTTGGATGCACGAAGGCCCCCAAGATGGGCCCCCAACAAAACACTAGTGAAGTTATATATATATATATATATATATATACGAGT
>DF241951.1:45012-65998 GCA_000507305.1 Breviolum minutum Mf 1.05b.01 | reverse complement strand
TTGTTTTGATGCTGTGGAACTAATATATCATACCCAATAATATATCCAGTCAACATGAGTTTCCTGTTTTCCCCATTGGTGGATAATATATTCGTTCCGGAGAGAGTTATATGATTACTGTGAATGAAGCAACCAAGGAAATACCAATTCAGGATGATGAGTAACTCATGTTTTTTTTGTGTCATGATTCATCATCAACCAGGGATTCAAAAAAGCACTTCTGAAGCAACCAAAATCCCAGGCTTCATGGCAGGCTTGAGCCTCCCTTTCCGTTTGGGCCAAACCGGAGCCGATTTTTTTTTTCCCCCCCAAAAGTTCACTTCAAGTCCCACACCACCGGTGACACACGGCCAAACCCTGGGTTGTTTTTTTGACAACTGGATGTTTCCTAAAATAGTGGTACCCCAATATGGATGGTTTTTTTAATGGAAAACCCCATTAAAAAGATGGATGATTTGGGGGGAAAACCCACCATTTAAGGAAACACCCAACTTTTGGGGTTCAATTTTTGGTCCGGACCCACAAGGACCTCGGAAGAGTTGGAAATGGTGGCCAATGGTCAGAAGGATGGCTTATGGTTGGCTGCTGTACCTCGGAAAAAATCGAAGGATGATGGGTTCCTGAATGATTGGATGGATGATGGATGGTTGTTCTGGTGGGGAACATCATCATCCCCAACATTGTTGTGAATCCTTTACTTGGGTTCATTCTTACTTAGGGAACATGTTTATCCAGGCTGCTCATGACTTCCCACCCCCCGGCCTTACGCAAAAGCCGCCCAACTCACCATTTTTAAACGGTTGCGAATCTTGAAGTGAAGAACCTTTTATGGCGCGAATGTGACGAGCATCTTCCAAAATAATGAGGGAGCCATTGATGGGTTTTTACAACAAGAAGACAAATAGTTGGAATTTCCTCTACCGAAGTTGTTAAACAGCCACCTATGGAGAATATTCTATGCTGCTATGATAAAAGATGATTGATAGGATATTTGGTTGGGGATTGTTCGCGATATATAGCCAGTTTTTTTTAAAGCATGGCTGCAATGAAAAGAACGAAGAATGTGTCATGAGGCCCGAAAAGGCAATTTTTCAAGGTTGAAGCAGGGTTTGCTATCATTTCTTTCGGGGATTCACCTTTATTTTGGGGCTTACAATGATGATGATTCACCTGTTTTCGTGATGTTTAAAAGGGAATTTTCTTCGCAAAACCAGTGAACCCATCAACCATACTGTCGATGGCCGAAATCCGGCTAACCAGTTGAGGGAAAGGTAGCTTTAAATCCCATTATTTACCAGGTTTTATACCCCATCTGAGGTGGTTCTTTGGGATTTCTGAACCATCAACAGCATGACTGATGGAAGCAACAACTTCAACGAAGATCCATCGAAGACCCCCATGTTTTGGGGCAACACCTTTCCGAGGTGAACTCTCCTCAGCATTCCGTCATCTCTGGTGAGGCGGCAACGACGTCTTTAGCCATTTTTTTGGGGGGGAAGTGGATGGAAAAGATGGGTGGAAGTTGAACTATATCTGACTATATCTGGAAATCTTGGTTCATAGTAAGGTGCAGTTCACCCGAGAAGTTCAGTTTCTTTTTTTGTTCGAAAAAAAACAAGGCATGTATAATGAACTCTAGCACCCTCAAAACACACCCCCTACCGAATTTAGTGAATCAAGTTGCCTTTTGAAAGGCTCATTATCATCTCTTTTTCCTGGCAACATATGACATAACTAGGTGGTGGTTTCAAAATTTTTTTGCCCCTATCTAGTGAAGATCTGGCTTGAGTTTTTTTGTTTTTTTAGTGTAAGACGTGAGTTTTTTTTCTGCAGTTTTCCATTTCGCTGACTGATCATTGATTACGCTTACATGTGGTGCCTAGGAAGCCACAACAGCTGGCTGTCACACCTTTGGGGCTTTGGTACCGAATTTTATTTTCATTGCATGGCCCAGGGATGAAGGAAGTTGAAGCCAATCAACTCAGCTGATGGCAAAAAAAAATTGGTGGTTTGAGTCCCGGTGGTTTTGTTAGGATCCCCTCATGAAAGGGACTGGGATGAATCCCAAATTCCCAACTTCAGCTACCAAATATTACTTACCCTCCCTAAAAACGAACATAGCCGTGTGAAAAATAGGCCATTCCAAAAGGAAACGATTTGATCTTCCAACGTGAAACCACGGAGGGTAAAAAAATATACATTGTGAGCAGTTTTTTTCTTCAAGAAGGCTAAAGCCGAATCACGCTGAAGTTGAGCCACCCTTGGAAGGTGTTTTTTTTTTTGGAGATTTGGCAGGTTCAAGCCATTGAAGAGCTGGAGAAGGATCTGAAAGCAGCAGGGCACCACTGGCAAGTTTTTTTTGGGAGCTCACCAAAAACCACCCCTCCAAGAAGGCCTTCCTTTACCAGATATTGGTGGCTAAAATGCAGGGGGGGGGCTCGGTTTTGATGGTGAAGGCTTATAGTTTAGGATCTGAGAAATCTTATTCAAAAAGACCTGACATCCCTACTTGACAATTGCAGGTGAACGGTGATTCTTCAGAAAAAAAACATGAGCCTTAAAAAGAATGTGAGTGCAATATCAAGTTGCAGCCAAGAACATCACCAATCAAAGACAAAACACATGTTGGCTGTTGGCTTTGAACCTTTCCATTTTTCAATGCCTCGGATTCCCAGCAGCTCGCTTTGCAGCTTGGAACCGCGTAGTGAACTTGCGACATGAAAATTCAGTTGGCGTCGGTGTCTGGAGAGACCAAAGAGGTAGAGATTCAGGATGGTTTGATTGGAGAGCTTACGGGAAGCTTGGTGTGTCTTACCGATCCTGGAGGAGATGATCCAATTTTGGGATTCGAATTACTGAAAAGCTGAAGAAACTGGATCAACTGGTGCAGGATTGTATCCTCACTTTTTCCTGTTTGAAAATCTCTTTCTTCATAGTGCGGACAGAAAGAAACAGACTCAACCCGCCAACGTAGGGAGAAGTAAGCAAAAATGAGAATCCTGATTGATTTATGTAGAGGATTACTCTTCCCACCATGGTTCAGTCGAAATTGAACTCTCCCTTTTGTTACTCAAAACATAGTTGTTTTCTTTCAACCGACCAAGAGCGAAGTTTTTTTGGCGAGCATGGGAGCCTCCCAAAAACGAGCCAAAAAAACACCTTTGCCTTTTTCAACTCAGCGTGATTTTGTTTTAAGAAAGGTTTCCTTTGTTCAGAGAGCATTTTTTTTTGGTATTTTTTTTTCAGTTCTTTTTTGAAATATATAGTTGTGTTTTTTTTTCTCTCTATGGACAACTTTTAAGGAAAAGTCTACGAGCATTTTGGTGTAGAACCAGCTTCGTGCGCCCTTCGCTTTTTGCGTGATGATGATTTCGTCACCTCGAAAAACCACATGGCTGAAGGGGATTTCGTCACCTTTGTCTGTCAGGCCTATGGGTAACCTCCTCCATGCCCACCCTCCCACACCAGAGGCTTTATTAAGGGAGTATGAAGCCCATCATTGAAGAATCTCATCATTGAACTTTGTGTGTGAAATTATACATAGGATTCATGTATGGTACATTTACCTGCATGAATGGTTGATTTTTTAATGATGAATTGGGATAAATCATTTGGATGAAAGCCAGATAAGTTTCGCAAGTGCCGTTGGCGCGATACATGTTTGACTTTTGTCATGTCAACTGTTTGGGTGTGACTCCTAACAAGGGACGGTCAGTTTAGAAACCTGGAAAACAAGTTAACGCATGGTTTCAACACATTTCATCTGTTTTCGTGAATCGTTTTCAATCTCATGAAGAGGCTCTGGTGGGGTTAAAGGCCCATTGGTTTTCCTGTTGTTGTTGTTGTTGTTGTTGTTGTTGTTGTTGTTGTTGTTGTTGTTGTTGTTGTTGTTGTTGTTGTTGTTGTTGTTGTTGTTGTTGTTACTCTTGACTATGAACCATTTTTCCTACCACCACGGGATGGGATGCCTGGATGCCTTAAAGTCGAAGCAGGGGACAACGGGACAATGCATTTTGAAGCATCACCCGGAGCAAACATGGGGGGCTCCAAGCATTTATTTGGTGATGTTTCTGTATACACCTTGTATATCCTCACAAAAACCTTGCAAACCCTGAAAAAAAAGCACCATCCCACCCTGGCTTTTTGGTTTTCACACACCAGGAGCTTCCTTCAGTACGCTTATTGGAAGGTGATGTGCATTGGACAAACGACAATTCCCCGAGTTTGGAACCAACGGAAATTGCTGCAGTGATGACAACACGTGGATGTGGCCCAGGCAACCAGGTCACACGGCAATGTGTGAAAGCTGCGAAGAACTACCGTACCTTGGATTTGTTTCTGAGGAACAATGTAGCAATATTCTGGGAGGTGCTTTCAAATATTTTTTTAGTTTCACCCCTATTTGGGGAAGATTTCCATTTTGACTAATATTTTTAAGAGGGGTTGAAACCACCAACTAGTATTTTATGTCTCACAAATTGTTTGGGGAGGGGTCCCCAATTCTTTTTTTGAGGAAAAAGAAAGATTTGTTTGTTTCAACAGATCACTTTGTTTTTCTTTAACGGTGAGCTCTACTTTCTGCTGTGGTACATGACCATTGCATCATTTCGTAGGAATATTGGATATTCACAAGCAAATTGAAGACCCAGCTTGAGATGTATCAGGATTTGCTGGTTTGCAAGTCTCCACATTTGGGGATGGGTTTGTTTTGCTTGCTCTATAATAATCACTGACCCTTCAAATGGGCTTGAAGATGATGTCGTTTCATCAATGTTCCATCAAGAATTGTTTGGTGATTGTGGATGTTTTCTTTGCGTTCGGGGGACTTTCAAGACAAACCCCTGTGGGAAGCCCATGTTTGTTTTGGAATTTCTCCTACAGCAACTGGAAGTTGAATCCCCAAAATTGGCTTGCCAGGTCCATTCCCCACACAAAATATGCGGTGATGGTGTTGAACAGATTCAAGGGTGATTCCAGGGACCCCCAACAATGGGACCCTCTTATGGTAAGTTTCCCATACTATTCCCATACCACTCCCATAAGAATCCCTAAAGATATGGGAATCGTACGGGAAACTTAGTGAAGTTTGCTCGCAAATCAACTCATAATCCAAGGAAGTAGGGTCTAGTTGGTGGCTCATTGTAGCCTTGTAGTTAGCAACTAGTAAGTCAACATATCACCTCACCTTTCCTTAAATATTAAAGCGATCACTAGGAACCATTATAAAACCCATGCATTTCAAAAAGGTAGTATAATATAGCCTATACAACAAATATAACGCAAATCTCTCTCTCTCTCTATATAAAACCCTTCTAACGTATAACCTGTGTATATATATCTATATATAAATACATATATATATATATATCTCCTGAATAACCCAAGCAACCACTACTGTTTTTTTCCCCTGACGCCACTAAAAGTCCGACAACTTCCCCGACCGTGCAAAAAGGTCTTCATTTCTGTCGACGGCCCGATGTCACCAGTGTCATCCGTTCCGTGGAGGTGGACAAAGATCATATCGCCATCATTCACAGACACTTTGAGCAGAAAAAACCTTGTAAAAGAGTGGTTTGGATTATATAGGGGATTGATTATACTACATTTTTGTTTGTAGGGTTTATGTCATAGTTGTGGATTCCTATTAACCAACCAATATCATGTGAGAAGATTCCAAGTTGTTTTTCATTTTTCGCGGGTTCACCTGGTGAGATCTCAGGCGAAAGTCACCACCCCAAAATGCCCACCCACAAGGCAGGTTTTTTGCATCGGAACCACTTCGACATTCATCTGTTAGAGATCCATGCCTTACACCCTGGAAGATTAACGGCTGGACCATGTCCTCATGGAGGTTTGGTTCAGATCATTTTCCTTTCTAAATGGGTGATGGCTGTAGGTTCCAGCCGTTAATCTTCCAGGGTGAAACGACACCTCCAATATATGAAAGGATGAGACTGGAACCCCAACAGTGTTTTTACCCGTGAAAAGGAACTATAAGAATCATTTTTTGATGTGAACTTTTTTTCAATACTTCCCACAGTTCCACTTCCACATTTTGTTGGGGCGTTTCGTACGGCTGTTTTTGGAGAGCCAACAATTCCTAGCCTTGTTTGATGAAACGTGCCATTTTTAAGAGGTATCATGTTAATTAAGCACATGATTATTTTTCTAATGACCCCTTATTCTGTGTGCTTCATGAAATTTTCAGACATTTTCCATAGTGACAACAATGATCCCATGATATCATCATGTGTATAGACTATAGTACTCATCTTAAATTGTGTAAACAGAAAAGATACGAAATGTTTCCCCAGGTATATAATTTAAAGGGGAACTTTTGTTGGAGATTCCGTAGCTCATCGTTCAACCTGGCCTTTAGTCAGCTGCTGACTGGGCATCATCAGTTGGGCTTTCGCCGCGATGAGCTTAAGGAAAGACCGGAGGTACATCAAAGCCACCTTTTGGCGCGGAGATTGACGCCCGCATCGAGCATGACACTTGGAGATGACGTTTTTTTTTTTCCGAAAATTTTGGCCCCACAGCATTGATCGTAAGCAGAACAATTCCCCAAAAAAGAATGTTGGGTTGGAATTCGATTTTGGAAAGGCTTACCCTTTTTTTTTACCCTTTTTTGGTTAGTTTTGAAAAAAAGGTATCCTGTTTGTTTCAGTATTTTTGTCCGCTCACTCTTTGTTTTTTCCCGGTTTGGGTTTGGGATTTTCAAAAATCATACGACAAAAAAACAGAGCTACACCCACTTGAAATTGAACATGTGAAACCTGGAGAATGGAGGTGGATTTGTTTCTTGTGTTTGTTCGATATTTGGGGTGTTTTTTTTCAAGAACCCGAATTATCGTGCCAATGCAGGCTGTAAAAGAGGGTCCTTGGATTTATTTTCACGGGAAACATGTTGGGCATGGATGGGCCTGGTGAGTCTATCATGGTGATACTAGTCCACAATGCAGTGGCATAGCATGTTTTTCGCGTTGTCTTCGAATCCCAAAAAGGCCAACATCATGCAGTTGTGATCATGCAGTTATCTCACAAAAGATGGGAATTATATACATTCCACTTTGTGAATGTCACATATATCTCAAGCATTTCTGAAAAATGGCTGTTGAATTGGAGAGGTTTGTGTGATGGCGGCTGTTTGGTATCCAGGTTTTTTGACCTTTCCAACTTGTGAAACCTCCTTGGGATCTCGGCACGTAGCCACCATTTGAAAAATGGTGGTTCCTCCTTTTGGATGATGATAAATCTGTACTTCAAAAATGGTGCTTCGCAAACCAAGCTATAAAAAATGGTGGTTGAACTTCCAGGAAATTATCTTTTGTGCTAAAACTGAATTGAGACTTTAACTTCAACCCTTCCTTTTTAACAAACTTTTTTTTCGGGCGGGGCTTTGATATTGCAGATGTATCCCCACTCTGATGCTGGAAGTTGGAGACGGCCAGTTTAGCCCATCCACAAAAAATCATCCTTTTAGAAGAAAGGAAATTGGTCACAAAGAGGCATCGAACCCGCCATAGAATTGTACTCATTGTATACCTACTAAATAACATCTTTCCAGTGGAAAGCAAGAAATTCATTAATTTCCAACCCCTGAAACAAGCCGCAGGTAAGGTCGTTTTGGAAACCTACAATAGGAACTCGTCGGAAGATATACAGCACTTCTGACTTTCTCAGCTTCCCACGGATTGGGCTGGAATGTTTGGTCTTTGTCAGGAAGTGATGGATGATGGTACGCTGGTTTGTCGAATGCTCTTCGTGGGAGGATTTCCCAATGGTGGTGAGTGTTTCGCTGATGTGCATGCTCCATGGGGCATATGTTTCTTGGATAAATGTTGGTGGATTTTTGGAAGGTTATGTGGCACAGCTGTGACTGAATGAATCTAACACTTCACTAAAACAAATCGAACCAGAGCCAAAGTTATGGACTATGGGTCAACATGCTTATTTTGAGAACAAATTCACTGAATATGCTAAACTATGCTACACTCACATCTAAAGATTCACAACCAGTCACATGCCCTATCGGGGCCTTAGAAGTATTTTCTTATATACGGGCTAATGCTTCCCTGGAGGGCGTGAAAAAACGACACCGATGTTGCGTGTTGGAAAAACATGAACCCACTTTAACACTGATAGAGTTTCCTCCCAATTTGATGTTGAAAGTGTTGAAAAACATCCTATCAAGATTTGCTTGGCTTTTGGAAACATGATGAGCCCTATTGGCTTGGCTGCAAAAAAAGAAACGGCAACTAAATGGCTTTCCCTTTTCGTGTTCTTTTTGCAAGTTGTTCTATCACTTTTCTCTTGATTCTTTGACGCTTACTGACTGATACTGACTTCCAACAAGTTCTTCTTTTTTGACTTTTGCCGACTTCCCTTTTTTTGTTTCTTGAAGTGGTGATCTGTATGTAGATATTTTGAACCATTTTTGTTTCTGTTGGACGAGCTACTTTCTGGGACGGACGATCGTCGTTGGATTTTGCGAGTGATTGTCCTGGACTGATTTGACATGATTTAAACTGGCCTGAAGTGTTTTGCGTGTCTCAAAACGATTGGGCCCCCCCAAAAAAGCCCAAATCATGGGTTTCTAGTAAACTTCATCTATTTCGAAGGGGAATATTTAAGTGTCGCGAATTTTTGAGACATATTCACATCACCATCGGAGTTTTTTTTGTTGCAAAATCACACTATCTTTGGAGTCTTTTTGGAGTCCACTTATTCAACCAAATCAAGAGAAAAAAGACATGTAATGTGACTATGAACTTTTTACCCCAAATTTCAAAACATATGAGACGCTGAAAACCTTGGAGTAGTCGGCTTTCGGAAAGTAGTCGGTGGGTGAACTGGGGTGAGCGAGGGAAAAAAGACACTAGCAGGCTGGAAACCGATGATTTCATGGACGGGTAAAAATTGAAGATGTCCAGGTGATTCAAGCTGTGACCGGATTTTTGATCCCTAGTACCTTGCCAACCCTTTGGGGTTTGGGGCACTTTAAAAAACCCATGTTTTCCAAGGGGGACAAAGTTGGAATTTCCCAGTTTCTACGGGAGGATAAAACCAGTTGCCATGTGAACTGTGGACCTCCCATCTGCCATCAGACCGTTGGAGGTTATACGGACATTCCACCTAAAGGCTGTGTCATTTTGGAGATTCCTTGCGCATGATGTGATGATGACCTTAGCCACGAACTCGAAGTCTCGAAGCTCAAGAAGAAGTGGGGGAGACTGCGGTCCAACATGAGATATTTTTTCGTGGAGCGGGAGTGGTTTTTGTTTGAGAGTTGTGAGGCTTGGGTGGTTCAGGTGTTGAATTCCATCATAGTACTTTGATGTGAATTTGGGATGCCGACCAATTGGGGAACACCTGAAGGAATCCTTCGGAAATCATTGGGGGTAGAGTCACTTCGTGAAAATCATTTTTGTTTTTTGACCACTCATGAAAGCAGTTCTGCTGAAAGGATTTCAGGGTTTTTTTGGGTAACTCCGGGATCTATAAATGTTTTGAGGTAGTGGCAAATGAATTGAACGAACACCGAACTTTGCGACAGACACAAACCTGAACCTTGTTCCCTGTCGTTCCATCCGTTCTCTATAACCCTATATGGGTGTTTCCAAAAAAGGGGGAACACCCCCAAAATGGATGGTGAAAATAATGGAAAACCCTATGAAAAAATGGATGATTTGGGGGGAAAACCCACTATTTTCGGAAACATCCATATTAATCTTAAATGGTGGTACCCAACAATCATGGGTTTTCCTACTAAAAATGGTCATTTTGGGGTGTTTTGGGGGTACCACTATCTTCGGAAACACCCATATAGCCATCCTTCTTCAGATGTGTTTTTCCAACGTGGCGTTTCTTCCTGACCTCGGCTTCTTCCAATAAATTCCCTGAAGATTTCTGACGTGAAATTTTTCACTCTTTGAAACCAACGGAGCCCCTGAAAATGAATGGTTGGAAGATGACAATTCCTTTTGGGGCAAAAGGCCTAGTTTCACAGACGTTTCCTGTTAGTTTCAGGGTGTAATGCCATTTTTCAATGGTTTTTTTTGTGTGCATTTTCATTGTCGCAATGGGGGATCTACATGTTTTTTTTTTCACCTTGACTTCCAAGGAAGGACGAGGATCACCCCCTCGGATTTGGTGAAACACCAGAGGTTGTTGTCAACCAGCCAACAACAAGCCAAGTGTGACCGCCGCCGACGGGCCAAGTCGTTGATGGCAGATAACAGATGTGGTCCCTCCAGGTCAGAGGTGTCCAGGTGAAGATTCGTTTGTTTGAATTTTTACTGGAAAAAAATGATGTACGCCGAGCGGATGGAAGGGCGGATGCTGTTTGAGCGGCTTGGGTGTGACCAGCTTGTGACCCTTGGTTCTGCTTTTTCGGACTAAAAGTTGTTGGCAAAAAGCATTCCCCCCCCAAAAAAAAACTCCATGCGAAGAAGAGCCTAGATTTTTTTTAAACTTTTTTCAAAGGATTCTACGGTAAATCAGGTGTATCAATCACCATTTGGAATATTCATTTTTCCAGAGCATCTTTTGATCGTTTTGTCTTTTCCACCGAAAACACGAATGTTGGAACCTGAAAAAAGGCGCGCCAAAAGAATCAGCAGCAACCGTTCCCAGGGTCCTGAGTCTTCCATTTGTTTTTGGTTTGGAACACCTGCGCCAGGAAGAAATGTGGTCGGCTGCATGTGAAACGCGCCTTTCACTCCGGGCTCATTGCGAAGGTGTGGTATCCAGTGCTTTATTGATCAGTGATAGCATGAAAGCAGGGGGAAGGCCCAACATGAATCAAGGTGCACAATGGATATAGTCATATGTAGTCTGTATAATGGTTTTTACACATTTACCCTCTGGTAAGCGAACATAGCTGGCTGGAAAATCCTGCATTTGTGCTATCCACTTCCATGTTTCGCACATCATATTGATGTAATCCTGATTCAAGGGTCCGAACCTTAATCTCTACATATCTCTACAAACACCGCTCAAATCCAGGGATAAGGTAAATCGATGTTTAGCCATTCTAAGTTGGTTATAGTTCTTGAAAACAAAGTTAGTTGGAAACTTCAGATTCTTACAGTATGTTTATACGGTATACGGTAAAACTGCAGCAACACCCTCGAAAAGAGACGGCCGTTTTCGTCCAAAAACATCAGGGAAAGATGGAGCGCAATTCTCGGATTCAATCCCCCGTTTTATTTGGTACGGCTCTTGCAATCAAAAACGCAGATAATAGATGAGGGGTTTTGTAGAATGGCATCCACTCAGGTCCAGCAGAAAATAATCAGTTTCAATGAACAACTCTCAAAAATCCCTTGTATATTACAGATGAATATGGATGTTTCCGAAAATAGGGATATCCCAAAATGGATGGTGAAACTAATGGAAAACCCTATGAACAAATGGATGATTTGGGGGTACCCCTATTTTTGGAAACATCCATATAGCATTCATTGACTTCTGAGTCCACCATTTTAGAATGTCCATTGGACAGACATTCGAAGTCCGTTTTTTTTTTTCCAGGGTGTCTTTGTTTGAAAAATTGGATACACGAACCCCCCATCATCCGGTTGGAAACCTACCGAAGCACCAACTTTTCAACCCGCAGATTGGATCAAAATTTGGTGACTCCCCAACTGTGGAGGAGATCGAGAACTCGAGAAATCAGTCATGTTTTTTTTCCGTGAAAACTTCAAGATCTCAGGTTTTTTGAGGTGGATTTCTTGAAGAAGTTGCGAGGGGAAGGGTGAAACATGATATTACGTTTTTGGTATTTAGAATATATATGTTAGCTAGTATACATATAATACACAGAGAATATGAATTATATATAATACATTGATTCACCATTTCGGATGATAAGACATTCATGTTTTCAACAAATCAAGATGTTGGTCTAGAACTTTGTGCCTACAGCGTTTCACTCCGCTGTGAAACCACCGGCGTCATGGGAGCGGAGCAAAGTTGCTGTGGTGTCGAAGAGTCTCCAGATGTGATACTTGGCGGTTTTCCGTTTTCTCAAAAAAAGTTCACCCTGTGAAAAAATGGGTGTTTCCGAAAATAGTGGTACCCCCAAAACACCACAAAATGACCATTTTTAGTAGGAAAACCCATGGTTGTTGGGTACCACCATCTTAGGAAACATCCAAATGGCACAAATAGGCCGTAGTTACTGAGGGAACTAATTTGGGTGAAAATGGACTAATCCAGCTAGGATTGAAGTGGCATGAGCCATGAAAATCATGAAATCCTGAGGTATCCGCCGACCGGGACTCTAGTTGGCTTATGACAACACATTTCTGTTCTTGCACGAAGAATCAACAAAAACACAATCAACTGATGAGTTCACACCGGAGGCCCCTTTATTTTTCGTGACCTTCCCTCATGAACACAACCCCATAGTGAAATGGACATCGAATGGACAATTGTTTGCCGATTCTATCAATATGGATTGATCCACCATTTGGATTTGACCCTGTTGATGGATCAACAAATTATCCGGTGAAAAAACCGTTGTTGATACTGTCGATGGGAACCACCTGGGATGTCTAAAACTCTAAAAGTGATGGGATAAACGCTGGTGCAGGGTTTCTGAAGCATCAGCAGTATGGTCAATTATTTTTTCAAAAATGATTTTGAAGGGTCTTCATTGCTCCCATGGATTTTGATGGTATATATATTTGATGGCTATCAATCAATCTTTTCGCACGAGTTTCAAATCCAAGTAGTCGGACTCCTTTCGTGTGTTCCAAGTAGTCAAAAATTAGGACGAAAAAGGGGGTTTCGTCAAAGGGAATCCTAGCCAGGCCCCCTGCCGGCCGCAAAAAGGAGTCCCCCAGATCCCCCGAAAACCTTCAACGGAAAGTTAACCTCACAAGGACCGGAATCCAACATGTAGTCACAAAATGTGCCCCTTTTTGCCAAAAAGTCTCCGGAAAACATGCCCAAAAAAAGTTAAGAATTTGTGTTTTGGTTCTTTCTAGATGGTGGCTGTAGATGGTTTGGAAATCCTGACCGGTTGAAGCAATCAGGACACCGATCGAAACAGAAACTTTGCCTGAGCCCGTCTCTGCACCCGACATCGAACACCGGGTTATCAACGCACCAAAAAGGGCAGTAAGCACATCAGACGAAACTGGGTAGCAAACAGAAGCTGCCAAGGGTCAAGGGCCTGGGGATGGAGAATTGCTAAGACTTAATGACTGTGAATGAGGCGAGTTGTAAGATAAGCTGGGCAAAGATGATGCAAAGTTTGGAGTTTTTACTGTGTACATTTTTGCAGCATTTTCTGGGAAAAATAATGTCGGTTCATGTAGTCTCTATTTACAACTTAAGTATATAGTATCCTGGGCCGAAGCACAGCTGAAACCGATTTCCAGTAATCTCCACTTCCCAACAAATTCAAGGTATGGATGTAGAATGTAACTTTTCTACATTCGAACCTTTCTACCCTTCCTTTTTTACTGAAGTTATTTTATTTTATAACTTTTCCCTGTTGATGATTGAACCTTACTACATTTGGTAAACTAGCATTTGGCAACAAACATATTTTTGTTGAAACTCTCTTCAAACTCATTCTCGACCAAGTTTGAGGAGGAAAGCACCCGATGGTCAGTTTTTTTTTCAGGGATTTACACTACCCTCCATGATAGGCATTGAAAGAAGCCATTCTAAGGGTCATGATTGATTATATAAGGTATATATATTATATATACGTACATATATATATATTCATATCATATATATGTATAATGGAAGGTAACACCTTTTTTCACTGCTCATTTGGTAAAAAGCAACAAACTTCAGCACGTTTTCCATCTTCAACATTCGAGGCTAGTGGTGACTTGCGCTCCCCGAACGTCAGTAACTTCGGTGGAAGTGCGCTTGGTTTGCAGAAGATGCTCGAGATGAAACATATGGAGGTGGACCATGAAATCATGCGTGGCATTCCATTACATCGGTTGCTTCGCAGAGTAGAAGTTTGGACTTCTCCAGATGAAATCCGACGCAGGAACTGGACCGAAAGAGTTTGGAACCTCTCTGGGCCGGTGTCAAGCCATGATATATTCTTGTCACATACATGGAGATCCAAGGGCAGGTGGAAAGTGCTTGCTTTGACCATGCAATCTGGTTGGTTTCATGGACTTTTGGCTTGGTTCGTTGGTGTTGCCCTCATGCTGTGCTTGAGAGCTTTTGATCTTATCCGTGATACATGGGAGGAGAAGACACTATTTTTTGCTGGCAAAGCCATTGTAGTTCCTCTAAGTCCATGGTCTGTAATTTTTGGTGGAATTTTTATGGTGATGGGATTGTGCATATCACCTTTTCTTCCGCTGAAGACCAAGATTTGTTATTTGGACGCAGCCTGCATCCACCTCGCACATGGTGAACTCTTTGAGAGAGGGGTTTACAGCATTGGTGGATGCCTTTCGGTTGCAAAAGAGCTCCGGGTGCTGTATTCTCCCGAATATTTATCGAGCCTTTGGTGCTTGTTCGAGATTGTGGGTTTCCGAAATGCAAATCCTGATGGCAAATTGGTGTTCTCGCCGCTGTTCATTGAAAGATCTGTCGCCATTTGCGTCATTCTCGTGTGGAACATCATGCTAGCTATGTATCTTGTGCTGAGCCAAGTGGCGGCAGACGTGCGACAAGGATACATGGTCTTGGTATATCTCGTCGTGTTCTTCGTGCCGTTGGCTTTGGTTGTGCATGTCTTGCGTGGCAATTTCCGCGAGAAAAGACAATTGATCTTTGACTTGAAGACTTTCGATCTGCGGAAACTGACCTGTGCTGCTGCATCTTAGCTTGAAATGAAAAAATATGAAGCGGCAAAAAACAAAAAAAGTGTGATCCAATTTCAGCCAGGATCAATGCAAAATAACCGTCTGCTTCATCAAGGGGTGCCAGCCATTTTTGCCTGGCAAACTGTTGAATTGATGAAGATGCAGATACCTTCTTATCAGTGGGAACATGAAGGGCCAGCCTTCCAAGTTGCCCTCACAAAAATTACCATAAAAGTTACCATTTGAATTCGCCAAGGTTTTGTTTGTTTGTTTGTTTGTTTGTTTGTTTGTTTGTTTGTTTGTTTGCTTCAAAGTGCTGAAACAGCAAAGCAAGTTTTATTAATGTACGTTGATAATTTTGGAATTCCAAACCCGTCGAAACGCCGAAGGACTTCGATTCTGCTTTTATACTCAGTGCGATAGATGAATGGTATAGCAACAGGGATGACTTCAGAGACTTCGTCCGTGGCCCTTTACATGATGAACTTGTGAATTTGCTACCATCACCTGCTCTCCCTTGTGCTTATGTACCTCTGATATTATCAAGCGCTTGGGCTTTTGTCTTCGATATTGGTCTTAGCCTTCACAAGTCAGGTACAGATACCCAGAGTCTTTGCATTTTTCTCTTTCCCTACTTGTCATTTACCTCATGGTATTGGGCTACATTCAATGGTGTTTTTTACCTCAGTGGCAAAACTGCTCGCTTATTTCGTGGTTCTTTGCTCATGGATTGGGCCAAGACGTTGTGCGTCGCTGGTGGAATCGCCATGTTCAACTTTGTGGGCTTCGCTTGGTTGCAAGCCGTAACTCGGACAACCAACCTCTTACAGATCAGCTTGTTCGTTCTATGCTCTTTGCTGATTCCATGCTTCATTTTACATGTATTCGAAATCTGCAAAAGACGAGACCAACCCAGTTTCAGTTGACAAATCTGAGGGTGCTTCAGATCAAAAGTACTCAGAGGAAACAATTTTGAAAACACCATGGCGCAACATGCTGTGGTTTGAAATCTTCTTTGCTTGTAGTTTTTGAATGGTGCACCTGTTTCCTAAAGATATTCAGGTGCTCTGTCCGTGATTTCACTCCCCCAAGTATTGCCATAGTAACAGGATCCCGTGGCCAAGCCACGCAAAAAGATGTTTTTCAGTCCGATGAGTCCCACAGCCACCCCGTTCGTTGAAAAAAAACGCCCGCAATCCGATGGAGCAAGCTGTTGAGGATCATAGTACGAAAATCAGTCCTGGATTTGGTGGGAAGGTCCATAGGTGCCGAGATGACATCATGAGGTACAAAAATTAAGTCTCGTTGCCAGCTGCCTTTTTTCCTATGATTCAGCAAATTGATGTAAATTGAGGTAAATTGGTTGGGGGTGGTTGACACTAAATTAGCCAGTTTTGCAGGCGCAGTTCGTTCGTGGGGTTTTGACCATCGTGCATCAACCGACAAAGCAACCTGGGGGCTTGAATGTTGATCCGATAATCATTTTTGGTACTACCTGGAAAACAAGTTGCTGTTGATTTCCATCAACTTTACCCCTAAAGCCAGCCACAGTTGCCTAAAAAAAAGGTACACTATGTTTTCCAGGTACTTTCTACATCCGAAATCGGTGATTACCAGATTGGATTCCCTTCGCCCCATCTCTTGCTGAGAGACATCCTCCAAAGCCCAGGCGTAGCAAAATTTCCATCGCTAATGGAATCAATGGATTTTGGATTTTGGTGATTCTGGTGGGTGTATGTAGAACTGTATAACCCCATAAGCCAAGGAAATCAACATTAAAAAAGACCCTCGTATATCGCTGGTATATACTGCCAAGAACCGAAAAAATTCGATGGAAGCCTGGCATAGTGTATTAGTACATCACCCTTATATCCTTCAAACGCCCCCTGAGCCTTTTGACTCAAGTCGTTGATGACAAAAACCCCGCCTTCGGGGCCTGAAATTCCCAGTCGTAGAAAAGCCAGGGGTTTTGACGCATCGGACGCATGGGCTAAACCTGGATGCAAAGGAAAGCGAAGGTTTAGCACGTTTGGGTGAAGTGGCATGTGCAGGACATGCCCATCCTTCAAAGAATATCCAACCGTTGCGATCATCACGGGTGATCACCAAGCCCATTTGCAGGTAGTCCCGGTCTGTGTGCCTGAATCTCCTGTAATTTTTTCTTGCGTTGAGCTCCAGCGTAACAATGGAAAGACTATGAACATCTACTTGCTAGATATGCTGGAAAACAGGGATTTCTATTGTAGAAATTCCGCCAATAAAATCCGCAGTCATGTCTCCGCCTTGTGTGCTTTGAATTTTCATGCAAATGGCGCCTCAGTTCTCTTTAGGTGCGAATTGTCATGCGCTGCAGGGCACGTAATTAAGTTCATTTTCTGTTTTGACGGACAGGCGACTGACTGTCTCTGATGTCCCGTCAATCATCATGTCCCATGTAGAGATTGTCACGTCTCATGTATGTGCATGCCGTTCTGCCTGGTGTCCCCTTCCAACAAAGGAGAAAAGCATTAGTAGACCCTTTTCGTTTTTCTGAAAAACACAAACATTTGCATAGGTTGTGAGGGAGTAACCAAGCCGCTGTGTAGCAACTTGACCCGCGTCGCGTGAGCAAATTCAAGGCGCGTTAGTATGCCCCTCCCGCCCGCCTCCCAACCACCGCCCACCATGCGAGCAATCTCACGGAACCCGAGCATGACCAAACATTGGTTCCGAAGCAGCCCCCATGTGAGCAAGTTCAAGGAACGCCAGCATTCCTCTTCCCCCACAGATCAATTGGGTGAGCTAGTCCAAGCAATCAAAGGAAGTTTAGAAGTCAAACTTCCGACAATAGAGAGATGAAAAGCAGAGCAGATAAGTAGAGTCAGAAGAAAGAAAATACATCTGCGCGAAAGTGAGTAGAAAGAAGATACAGTTCCGCGACATGTTAGGAAAGTCGCAAATCGCTGTGTTTTTCCAATGATTTGTGGTTCCGGTGGGTCGAAAAGTAGGCTCGCTAAAGCGGCGGGTGCGGAGCCATGTCGCCAGAGGAGAAATGAAAAATTGCACGCCACTGTGGCCCGAAGCGCGTTTTCATGTTAAAAAATGGCACGCCGTGAAGCACATTTTCAAGTCAAGATGTACAAGACACCTCAGCGCCGGACCACTTTTTGAATTTGGCATGTCACAACATGGCACACCGCTGTGGCGCGAAGCGCATTTGCAACTTAGTCACTGAGTCAGTTAGTAGTCAGTTCGTCAGTGAGCTAGAAAGCTAGTTATAGTCAATCAGTCAGTCAGTCAGTCAGTCAGTCAGTCAGTCAGTCAGTTAGTTAGTTAGTTAGTTAGTTAGTTAGTCAGTCAGTCAGTCAGTTCGTCAGTTAGCTAGTTAGCTAGTTCGTCAGTCAGTCAGTCAGTCAGTCAGTTAGCCAATTAGTCAGGGTCAGGTACTCCGTTTAGTCAATCAGTCAGTTAGTCAGTTCATAGTTAGTCAATGAGTCAGTTGGTCAGTTCGTCAGTTAGCTAGTTAGCTAGTTAGTCCATCAGTCAGTTGGTCAGTGAGTCTGTTAGTTAGTTAGTTAGTTAGTGAGTGAGTGAGTTAGTTAGTTAGTTAGTTAGTTAGTTAGTTAGTGAGTAAGTTAGGTCGTTAGCTAGTTGGTTAGATAGTTCGTTCGTTCGTTCGTTAGTTAGTTAGTGAGTTAGTTAGTTAGTGAGTGAGTGGGTGAGTGAGTGAGTGAGGGAGTGAGTGAGGTAGCGAGTTAGTCAGTTAGTCAGTTAGTCAGTTAGTCGGTTAGTTAGTTAGTTAATTAGTTAGTTAGTTAGTTAGTTAGTTAGTTAGCTAGTTAGCTAGTTACCTAGGTCAGTCAGGCAATGAGCTCGTGAGTCAGTCAGTGAGTCAGTCAGTCAGTCAGTCAGTCAGTCAGTCAGCTAGTCAGTTCGTCAGTTTGTCATTTCGTCAATTAGTTAGTCAGGAAGTCAGCTAGTGAGTTAGCTACATTAGTCAGTTAGCCAGTCAGAAAGTCAGTTAGTCAGTTTGTGATTTAGGCAGTAAGACAGTTGGAAGGTTAGTCAGTGTTTTTGCTTTGTCTTCCGTGGTTCACAGCAACCAATCTCTCCTATAGGTTTCCTATTCTTTCAATCCGCCGCCGCCTCGTGCGGTACTACTGGTATGAACATCTGCCCATACCCTACCCGTGCCATCCTCAATCTGAGTGAGTTCAATTTACCTTAAGGTCCGCCAACGTTTGTTGGGAGAGCAAGTTTGGGGAAAGTTGGCGCATCTGTGCGCAAGCGTGCGCCATATGAGCAAGTTTGAGGAACGTCGACATCCCGCAACATACCCCATTTCTTGCTGGGCACACAGTGAAGCCTGACATGGGAGAAGCTACCGCCCTGAACTTGTGCAGGATTTGAGTCATTAAAGGAGTATAGCGGACAAAATCCGGATGATTCACCGCTTTGGGAATTCGATTCACTATTTGGCAACGGCAAGCCGGAAAACTGAAGTGTGCGTGTCCATTAATTAATGAAAAACACGCACTTTGTGGAACCAGCGGTTACTTGACTATTCGCGCCGGCACTTTCGATTGTTTTTGTATGCTGTGCAAACATCACGGGGAGATTCGGCGTCGGAGCACAGGAAAGACAGCTTGGATTGGACTGCCGCATGAATCTAACATCAAAGCGAAGAGCGACACACTTGTGTAAAGCGATGTTTCTAGTTCAGGGTCGGTATTTCCAGTTAGTTTTCAGCGGGGAAGGCAAGTGCAAGTTCAGGTATGAGCTAAATAGGCTGGACGATGTTTTGTCGTCTCCGCTTTGCGAATGTTAAAAAACATGTCCCACCACCCCCAGTGACAAGTGACGTTTTTTCTTTTAGATCATTGAGCGCTAAAGTCTAAATGACTGTTTGTTCAACTGGTAGTATCCGGGGGACGGGGAGATTGATGTTTGGCTAGCATGTTAGACATGTGACGTATTCATGTATTGCTGCGCTCAAAACAGCTCTGGTGCCTAGGAAACAAAGCAGCAACGTTGGTCAGAAAGTTGTTCTTTTAGAACTAGCAGCATTCAACATAATGTTGTGTGTGGGATGAGGAGCATCTTCACAATGTTGGTCAGAAAGGAAGTCGCCAAATGCAAGTTGCAAATGGCAACATTTTGTGCCATCCTTGCATAGTAGCTTTGCCATGGGAGCAAGGAGCAGTTGCTGTGTGGGAGAGGACGATCCTGCAGAAGTGACGCTGGGCTTGAGCTAATTCTGTAGTGACAGCAAAATTTTTGGTGTTTGCGACTATAGTCACCAAACTGTACACAGAGAAACGCAAACAGACAGCGTAGTTCCAGCAGTTATGTGTATCTCTGACAAATACGGCACTGTGCTCCCACAAAACAAACCAAATATTTCGACAAGTATTGACGTACGCTCCTCAACATATGGCATTTCTAGAAGTTGCGTTCGAACGTGGTCGTTTCAGGACTGCAGAGCCCTTTCCGCAAGTCTACGGCTCACCGGCGGCAGGGCTGGGGCAGGCGCCTGAGAATGAACATGGCCATGGCAATGTGGGCATCTCGGAGGACAGAACGAATGGGAAGCCCAACCAACAAAAACAAACCAGTTTTATTCAAACCAAACTGGCGTCTGTTGCCACAGTTGAATCGGTTAGGCCAAGGCCGAAGATACAGGGAGAGGGATTAAAAAAAAATGTTCTGAGGATCATTGAAAAATTTTCTGAGGAAGCAAAGTCAAGGAAAGTCAAGCCCAGTGTTCCCTGGACCTCAACCGCGAGCAGCCACGGCCAGTGTTCCTTCACCCGCGACCACGTGCATTCAAATGTCGGAAAATATGTCAGAAAGAATGTCAGAAAGAATGTCAGAAAGAATGTCAGAAAATTTGTTAGAAAGCATGTCAAAAGACATGTCAGAAAGACTGTCAGAAAGAATGTCAGCAGATATGTCAGACAGAATGTCAGTCAATGTCAGAAAGTATGTCAGAAAGAATGTCAGAAATATCGCAGAAAGAATGTCAGACAGAATGTCAGGAAGCATGTCAGAAAATATGTGAGAAAGAATGTCAGAATATGTCAGAAAGAATGTCAGAAAGGATGTCAGAAAGAATGTGAGAAAGTATGTCAGAAAGAAAGCCAGAAAATGTTGCAGGAAGAATGCCAGAAAGAGTGTCAGAAAGAATGTCAGAAGATATGTCAGAAAGA
>DF241951.1:0-44662 GCA_000507305.1 Breviolum minutum Mf 1.05b.01 | reverse complement strand
ATGTCAGAAAGAATGTCAGAAAGAATGTCAGAAAATTTGTTAGAAAGCATGTCAAAAGACATGTCAGAAAGACTGTCAGAAAGAATGTCAGCAGATATGTCAGACAGAATGTCAGTCAATGTCAGAAAGTATGTCAGAAAGAATGTCAGAAATATCGCAGAAAGAATGTCAGACAGAATGTCAGGAAGCATGTCAGAAAATATGTGAGAAAGAATGTCAGAATATGTCAGAAAGAATGTCAGAAAGGATGTCAGAAAGAATGTGAGAAAGTATGTCAGAAAGAAAGCCAGAAAATGTTGCAGGAAGAATGCCAGAAAGAGTGTCAGAAAGAATGTCAGAAGATATGTCAGAACGTTAGAAAATATGTTAGAAAGACAGTCAGAAATATGCCAGAGAGAATGTCAGAAGATATGTCAGAACATATTGCAGAATGTCAGGAAATATGTCAGAAAGAATGTCAGAAAGAACATCAGAAAATATGTCAGAAAGAATGTCAGAAGATACGTCAGAAAGAATTTCAGACAGAATGTCAAAGATATGTCAGAAAGAATTTTCAGACAGAATGTCAGAAAATATGTCAGAAAGAGTGTCAGAAGATATGTCAGAAAGAATGTCAGAAAGGATGTCACACAGAATGTCAGAAAGAATCTCAGAAAGAATGTCAGAAATGTGTCAGAAAGAATGTCAGAAATATGCCAGAAAGAATGTCAGAAGATATGTCAGAGAACATTGCAGAAAGAATGTCAGGAAATATGTGAGAAGGAATGTCAAAAAATATATCAGAAATAATGTCAGACGTCTTTTAGAAAGAAAGAATGTCAGAAATATGCCAGAAAGAATGTCAGAATAAAAATTGCCAGAGGTGAATTGGAAGCCTCCAGACGTGGTTCCTCGTTTGGTTACTGTGAATGACGGGCGTGAGTTTGGCAATGCAAAGTGCCATTGAAGAATTTGCACATAAGCCCGGGGCAGACAAGGGTGATGTCAACATGGCTGTTTTGAAATGTCATGGTGGGGATCAGTTGAAGTAAAGTAATTTTCGAACCCCTACTCTACCTGTGGAAGCAGCTGGAATTTAATTCACTGGGCCATGCATCTGAAGTAGCACCGACTTCCCGAAAGTCAGCTAATTTTTCCAACGGGGGGCAGTAGTGTGAAACAGATGAGCGTGCATGAAACAACGTACGCGTGGGGTTTTGTGCTTAACACCAGACAAGAACTTGTATTTAGCCACAGGAAGCCAGTGACTTGAAGTCTCCGAGTGATGTGCGATCCCCGAATCCCAGTAACTTTGGTGGAAGTGCGCTTGGTTTGCAGAAGATGCTCGAGATGAAACATATGGAGGTGGACCATGAAATCATGCGTGGCGTTCCATTACATTGGTTGCTCCGCAGAGTAGAAGTTTGGACTTCTCCAGATGAAATCCGGCGCAGGAACTGGACCGAAAGAGTTTGGAACCTCTCTGGGCCGGTGTCAAGCCATGATATATTCTTGTCACATACATGGAGATCCAAGGGCAGGTGGAAAGTGCTTGCTTTGACCATGCAATCTGGTTGGTTTCATGGACTTTTGGCTTGGTTCGTTGGTGTTGCCTTCGTGCTGTGCTTCAGAGCTTTTGATGTTATCCCCGATGTGTGGGAGAATGTGGTCATTTTTCTTGACGGATCCGAAATCACAATTTCCATGGAGCCTTGGACAGTAATGTCTGGTGGAGTTTTCATGGTGATGGGATTGTGCATATCACCTTTTCTTCCGCTGAAGACCAAGATTTGTTATTTGGACGCAGCGTGCATCCACCTCGCACATGGTGAACTCTTTGAGAGAGGGGTTTACAGCATTGGTGGATGCCTTTCAGTTGCGAAAGAGCTCCGGGTGCTGTATTCTCCCGAATACTTATCGAGCCTTTGGTGCTTATTCGAGATTGTGGGTTTCCGAAAGGCAAATCCTGATGGCAAATTGGTGTTCTCGCCGTTGTTCATAGAAAGATCTGTCGCCATTTGTGTCCTCGTGTGGTGCATATTCCTGATTATTGAGGTTGTGGTCAGCCAAACACCGGCAGCCCTTCGACAAAGGTACATTGTTTTATTGTACCTCTTTATGTACTTCGTGCCGTTGGTTTTGGTTGTGCATGTTTTGCGGGGTAATTTTCGGGAGAAAAAACAATTGATCTTTGACTTGAAGACTTTCGGGCTGGAAAAACTCACCTGCGCTGCTGCATCTTACTTTGAAAAATAGAGCAAACTTTTGTGCGTTTCTTTGGGGTCATTGGTTCACTGGAATGTTTATGCGAGAATTATTTGTTGGCAACATCGGCGCCAAAATTTCGAATAGGAACCCTACTAAGGACTTTGACTCTGCTTTTATACTCAGCGCGGTGGACGAGTGGTACACCAGCAGGGAGGCTTTCGCAGAATTCGTTCGAGGCCCTTTGCACGATGAACTTGTGAGTTTGCTACCGTCACCTGCCCTTCCTTGTACCTATGCAGCCCTGATTGTTTCACATGCAGTGGCTTGGGTGGTCAATTTTGCATTGAGCGTGTACAAAGGAGGTGCGGAATTTCGAACGGTGAGCATTTTCTTAGTGACTTACTTAGCGCTTACCTTATGGTATTGGTCTTCGTTCAATGGCATTTTTTACTTCAGTGACAAAACTGTTCGGCTGAAAAATGGCTCTTTGCTGATGGATTGGACCAAGACGCTGTGTGTAGCCGGCGGAGTCACCTTGTACAACCTTGTGGGGTTCGCTTGGGCACAGACAGTATCTCGGTCAGCTCACCTCTTCCATGTGGGCTGCTACGTTCTCTTCTCATTGCTGATTCCGTGCTTCATTTTGGGTGGATTTAACGCCTGCAAGTGGGTGAAAAATTGGCATTAGGCACTTCTCCCAACAAATCCGCAACCGCACCAAGTTGTATCTTTGGCAGTGGAAATGCGTTGGGAACCATGTTTCACAGCCATTTTTTTTATGCAAGGTGGTATGTCATGCAGCGCTTTCACGTTGGCCAAAACGGCCCCAAGAGCTGTATTTTCATCCGCATGCACAGTTCCAAGGAAAAAAAATCTTTTTTGCAGAGCCTGCTTGTAGGCTTGTAGCATGAGAAACCCGGCGTTTGCAATGACACTGGGTGATGTGACGTACCAGATGTTCCAGCCTACAAAGAGGTTTGGCCAAAGATGGGGTTGCGGTCAGCAGATTGGTCAATCATAACGACCTACAAATAGAACGGGACGAGAACCTTCACCTTTTGACCTGTGAGGCAGCTGACACCTTGCAGAACCTTGGGGTGGCGGAAGAATTGTGCCATGTTTGCAAAATGGGGAGAGTAGGGGGAAGGATGGGGAGCAACTAGTTGATATAATCTTTGGTTCAAGGTTTGATTTTCCATTTGTTTGATTCTGCTTTTATGTTTGGCAATAAATGCATCATTTCTGTTGGATTTGTTGGTAATTGTTGGGGAATTCAGGACCGCTCTGTGGGAGGGGTAAGGTCAAAATGATTTTCCGTTTTGTGGGGCGTTTGGACCAAGACAGCCAAAAAAATAGATAATCAGATTTTCCCACCATGAATGTACAACAACCTTTCCGCAACAGTGGGAAGCTTTGGTCAGGTTTGATCACTTGTTCAGATATCTTAGTTTCCTACATGAAAACTATGTCTTTGACCCATTGAATTGGATGATTTTTTGAATCTCCTTCCAGCTTCAAGTGTTTCAGTGGTAGTGGGACCGTAGTGACTACGGGCTATTTGGATGCTCATCTCTTTCTGCGGAAGTGGTAACTATAGTCAATGAGGTAAACGAAACGCCCATTTTAAAGGAGGAATTTCAAGGGTCATAACTTCGAGATGTCGGGGAAACAAGTTCCCTTCATGTTGTAACTATACGGGTGTTTCCAAAAATAGGGGTACCCCAAATTCATCCATTTTAATAGGGTTTTCCATTATACACCATCCATTTTGGGGGCCCACCCCCATTTTTGGTTCAACACCCATACAAGTAGCTATCTTCGTGAAATCATCGCAATCCCAATCCAGAGCATTTTTAGGTTTTTCTGTGGATGAACGATTCGTTGTTGTTGAGTTACAGTTACATCGGTCCACCAAACTGTTGGGGGATCCCTACACAGTGAGGACCTTAGAGTCAAAAATAGATGACACACTTCCCCCAAGAGGTGGGTTTTGAATAAAGGATGGGCCACAAAAATCAATACCTTTGAAGGATTGTTGCTTTGCAGTATTTTTAATCATGACATTTCAGGCTTTGTTGCGTTTATTTTGTCATACCTTTCGTCTTGATTCTGGGATGACGCTTCATCCAAGCCGAAGAGTAAAAACCCAAGTTCCCAAGTCTATCATGGTGGGTGAAGAGAATTTCTGGTGGGCGAACCAGTTGAGTAGTTGATGCAGTTGCGTCGTTGAATTTTTGGCATTTTTTGTGGTCAGGTTTTAGATGTACTTAAGATATGATCAGTGATCACCACTCGTAAACTTGGTTTAGGTTTTGCATGATCTCTCCAAAAGATGAAATGGAACCCTACTGGCTTGGATACTTTGTGTTTTTGTGTTTTGGTATGTTTTTTATAATCCCGGATTCGACCATTGGATTGGTAAATCACTGGAATTGAAATTGCAATATCTTTGGATTCACGTGGGAACCCAACTGTTGAAGATTTCTTGCAAAGAATGCTAGTGATCAGAAAAATGACCTTTTCATGTGTTTCCATGTATTTTCATGCATCGCTCATAAATGGGGGGGTGCTTCATTAAACACATTTTGATGATTCGATTCAGGTGAGCTTTTTTTCACGTGAAAACAACCAACCTGTCGACTGGGAGTTTCAGGAGTTTCGTGTTGGTCTTAGACACCATATTACGAATCATATGGACCGGATGAAAATCCGAAAATAGTGGTACGATTTCCCCCCAAAACATCATCCCATTTGTTCATAGGGGTTTTGCCATTATAAACTCACCGAATCCATTTAGGGGGGTAAAATTTTCCCCCCATTTGTTGGTTGGAGAAACACCCATATGATGGGTAAACGTCTCAGATTGGGATTTTTTTTCCGTAAAACAGATGATTTTCGGGAAGAGAAACAATTTGGCAACAAAAAACGAAAAATAAAAATTAAAAAAACATGTCTTCAGGAGAACTGTATATTGTATGCACTTTTTGGGTGCAGTTTGTTGATTTATAGAGCGAAACCTGGAAAACAGCCGTTGCGACGTTAACTTCCATCGAAACCCCTAAAACCAGCCACTTTCGTTGGTACTTTCCTATGTACATCCAGGTTGGTTTATATATCTGGTCAAATGATTCCGCGACCGAAAACACGTGTTTTTTCACCACCCCAGTGTTTTTTTTGTAAGAAAAAAATCCTCTCCCGAGGCAAGGCGTCGAGGTGATTCCAGTGGTAGGGGGAACCCAGGCCACAGCAACAGATACCTTATCAAAATACCATGGCTTGACGCAGATACCAAAATTAAGGTACCCCTCCCTGAAACTAACGGCTCGCACCTAAAAATTGATGGTTGGAATACCACTTTCCTATTGGGTTTCGGCCTATTTTCAGGGGCGTTTGCTGTTAGTTTCAGGGAGGTTTTCCGGTTTTCCTAAAGGGCCCATTTTAACCAACATGTAGGGACTGCGCCAAATTTCTACTTTTTCAACTACTGTCACTGTATCCCACCAAACGACGAGATGTGACCATTTTTGGATTCATTGGCCTTGGGATGGTCAGGACTTGGCCTTAGGCATCTGCATGAAATTGGATGGTTTTACCAGGGCTGGGAAGCCTCCGTTTGGTAAGGTTTAGCAAGATATATACTATATACGTACGTCAAAGACAACGTGATGAGACAACAAATCAACATGGACATGAATGCAGGCAAACCAATGAATATGCAACATTAAAAAACACCCAAATGAACCATGTGATAAGCTAATAGACAAATGCGTCAGATAGAGGAATTCCGATCAACATTTATTGTATAATTATAAGAAATTCTTATCATATAAATATCAGATAATGATATACATAAGTACCATATAAGTATAATTCAATGCGTATACATGAGATATAAATCTAATTTCTATTCTACATAGTTATACATTGTAAACATGTAAATATATATATATGTATACAGTCCACACATCTCGCACTGCCCACACCGCGGCAGTCCCTTTTCAAGGCTTCCAATTTGACGGGGCAATGGCTCGGTGCGGCGCAGATGAAGGAGCCATGGGCCAAACCCGAAGCCCCAGGGGAGAGAAACAACCCAAAAACACCAAAGACCGATTTTTTTTGTTAAACAAGTGTTTTACTGAAGTTTCTTTGGTGCCAGATTTGATTTTTTTTTTTTTGGGGGGGGGGTATTTTCCCCCGCAAACAAATTGTGCTACCTGTAACCGAGTTGATGTCACATAATGACCCCAACATTGCGACTAGCATGGCTTCCTGAGCTTCGAACCCATGGGTTTCCACCCCCCAAAGTATGCATTTTTAAACGCCAAAACCTCAGGCGGTATGATTTGCCTGGATGTCTAGGGTTGTGATGTTTTTTTTTGATTCTGAAGATGAGGATTTTAGTCGTTTAATGGTGAGCCGGGTCCGTGAAGTGAAAGCTAGGTAGACATCCAAAGATCTCGGTTAAAGGGAACGATGGTGATGATGCTGCTGCCGCTGCTGCTGATGATGACGATGATGACATGTCCCATCTTAAAGGCATGGGGAATGTTTGTTGTTCCAAAAGCCTCCCTTCTCACCATGCTTGGGCGATTTGTTTTGTTCTGTGGGATGGACTGCCGTGTTTTAACGAACTGCAGATGCTGCACAGGTAGCACGAGGCAAGGAACAACTTGTAAGGAGCCAAGAAAAAAACCAAAGTGCAAACATCCTGGAGTAGAGAGAATATCCAACGGCTTTATAAAGGGTTTAGGTTTTTTTCTCCACATTGTGCTTACGCCAGGATAGTTCGTGTTTATTTTAGTGTAATCTTTTCTTCTCTTAGTCCAAACACTTTTGATTTCTACCTTTCCCAACTTCAATGGTACTTTTGTCCCACCATCCATGTTTCGGGGGATACCCTGTCAGGATGGGCACTACTGGACCAAGCATATGAGGGGAACGGTGGGGAAGCTCATGGCTGTCGACGTGTGCGCTACCCCTAGGCTTCCAAACAGATTGTGAGGAGGTAATTGGACCCCCCAAAAAACCTACAGTACCATTTGGAAAACCATGGGTTACAGCTATTTTGGGAGTTGATTTGTTTTTTGTTTGGGTTGACCCTTCTTTGGTATTCCTGAATTTTGTGCATAGTTGCCCAGGTGCTTTGGCGTGAAAATGCCGAACGCCTTCTGTCGCAGTGGAGACCACACATCGTCCTGGAGGCAGCTGACCACAAAATCATCGCAGTGAAGGGGTGCTGAGATGACTAGTAACTATGAATGCTCTCACAATTTGTATATCAACCATAACTAGATGGTTGTTTCAAAGATTTTTTATTTTCACCGTTACTAACGGGGAAATTATCCAATTTGACGAGCATATTCTTCAGATGGGTTGAAACCACCAACTAGATAAGTGTCAAACTATCGCAAAGTATCATTTGCAAATAAATGGGCTCCAATCATCATGAGATGGATCAATTTATTTCCATGAGAGATTTACCATCCAGGAAATGATCACATATCCTACCTTGGTACCCGAATCATCGACTCGAAAGTGCTTGCAAGGATTAGGATTCGGATATTTCAGGAGGGCACTGTATACAAACAAATCAATCTCAAGTGTTTTTCGGCAGATACTTTGGATACTTTGGATATATGATCGTTTCCTTTGTGTACCGTTTGGCCCATCTTTGTGCAAGCTAGGTGGGTCCTGGCAACGTGTTGAGCACCTTGACTTCGAAATGTGTGCGGAGACCACAGCTGGAGGGGCTGGGAGGGGAAGCTATACCAATGAACACACCCTTCGTGGTTTGATAACTTCCTCCTTTTTCGAAAACCCCTGGTTTTCTTGTGAAACTTTTCAGGGGCATTCGGCCCCATTCGGCTGTTGGTTTCCAGGGGGTGATATCTGGAAAATCACTCAGGTAATCAAGACTGCCTAGCAAAAGAATTTCCAAATGCATCCAGGTCGACAACAGAGTTTTTCTTCACATGTTCAGGGTTTGCTTCATATAGGTGTTTCCAAAAATAGGGGTACCCCGAAATGGATGGTTTATAATGGAAAACCCTATTAAAATGGATGATTTGGGGGTACCACCATTTTCGGAAACACCCATATCTTCTTCTTTTTGGAGCTCTTGACATTGATGGGCAAGGAAATCTTCAACGCAGGCTGATTCAAGGGCTCCGTGCCGAAATTCCGATCCCCCCATCCTTGGAGGTCACAGTTACCATATACCTTAAAGCAAGCTTTGAGTTCAGTTTCACCACGTTTTTCACTCGAAACATCCCCAAAAAAGGGTACAATCATCGCAATTCATTGCGAATTGCCACGAGTTATTTCTAAAAGAAACTCTTGATTCAAGTTTTATCACCCCTAGTGCTGAGGGGGTGGGTGGGTCCCTAGGAGCGGTGTGAGTCCCTTAAGACGACGAGTGACGCGTGACGTCCGGACGTTGAGGTGAAATCTCCTGGTGGTTGGAAGCCTGATTTCTTGCAATGTATGAGACATCCCAAGGCGTCGGGATGTCCCAAGGAGTGAAGTTTTGGAACAGATGATGGCATGGCATTTGGCAGTTAGTTTGGGCTGGGATAGTGGGATGGACACATTTCAGGGAATAATGTAAAAATAGTGTAAAATATAAAACTCCAGTTGCTTTTGTTCATTCATTTGTAATGGATTTCCATACTCAAATCAATGCAGTACTCAAAGTCTCGAGAACATGTGAAAGATGATTGAGTTCTGGATTTTTTGGAAAAAGATGTGAGTTAGATACCCACGGAGGACGCACCCACTGAAATTTAAGATAGATACCCAAAATAGCTATATTTGAAGCCGGAGATGCATTAACAAAAAACATCATTTTGGGCATCCATTCGTTAAATATCAGGGGGTGTACTCTCCCTCCATGGTCCTAGCCTCCCCCCATCATCCGGTTAAACTCCCTAAACTCCAGCTGCTAAGGACGAAGATGCACGATGTCGAGGCTTTTTTGAATTGCTTAGGAAAGCTGTGGGAGGTGCGACCCGCTGAGTTGGATTGGTTGGGTTTGGATGGTGGTGACTTGAAGTGGATTCGTCATCCTGGGAGTTTTAGGGATGAAAATCCGATGTTCATCCCCATGGGAGGTAGGTGTCCATGGAGCAATGATGCAGTTCCAAGATGGGTCCCAACCAGTTATAGATGGTTTGTTGTAAACCCTTTTTTATGGCGCTTTAGATGCGTCACTGGGGTTTTTTCACTACCCCCTAAAGGTGGAGTTATAACCCCCCCTTATAACTGGTAGGGGCCCACTTTCTATACACCCCCGAATTTTAACAAATGGATTTCCCAAAAATGATGCGCCTTGGAAAAATGGATCTCCGGCTTCAAAGATGGCTATTTTGGGCATCAATTCCTTATACAAAATTCAGGGGAATAAGCCCCTTTGAATACCTGAAAAATCAAATCGAAAAATCCAATGGCTGCATTTGGTTTTAAGGAAGGTGTCAAAAAGGATAGGTATAAACTTTACAAACCCATAAACCATCATAAGCTCCAAAAGAAGCTAAAACAAAAAGTTTGATATCCATCCCATCTCTCTATATTTACAGTATATATTTGTGGGTTATATAAAATCTGTCTGATAATTTTTGTGATCATTTTTTACCTCTCTATACACACCCATCAACGTTTGACAAAACAACCGCAACAAAAACCAAAAGCACACACACACAAAGTGAAAAAAACACGCACCAAAATCTTGTGCCCAAAGTTATGCAACACTTTTTTGCTGGTGCAACTCCTGAGGCTGGATGCAACATCAATTGGGATCAACTTCATACAAAAGTCTTGGGTTCCACCCGTCTTCCACCTCTCACTCGTTTACCCGTCCGGGCCGCCTGGAAGTTGCTGTTTTGTTTTGGGGGAGAGATTGGGAGAGAGGTGTTTTTGCCATTGTTTTTATTTTGTGATTTTTAATTTTTGTCTCAATTCTTGTTGGACTGAGAATTCTTTTTTAAGTATTGGCGGGCGAAATCCGGTTAAGCAGTCGGTATGTATATATATATATATTTATATATATATATATATTTTTTTTTCATCAATAGTTTATCATAGGTCATGATTCAAAGGGATTTGATACATACCTGGTGGTTCGGAATTTTGTCGATCAACTGTATGAATGACGCAATGATGGAGAATGGGACACTACGAAGCGCAGAAGATTGAATACTACGAATATCAACAAGAGTAAACGCGTGTGTAAGTATGGAGGCAGGTAGGAGTAAAGAAAACAGCAAGTAATTTTTTGGAATCTGACCAAATGTGTACCAAACATCCCTTGATGATCAACGATACAAAACAGTGCAACACAAGTTTTCTTCCACTACTCACTCATGACCTGTGATTTTTGGGGTATACGGTATATGTATATACGCTGTGCATGTCTTGGTTGCAATCATAGAATCTACACCCTCCGAAGTTTCACATACACATAGCCCCTACAAAATGATGGTTGGGAGACTGCTTTCCTTTTGGGAACGCCAATTTTCAGGGGCGAACTATCAGTTTTCGGCAGGGCATATGTGGCTCACCTACCGCTGTGCTTCTCCGAGGCCTATTCCTTTGAAACGACGAGTCTTTGGGTGAATCCTGAACGGAGTGTCTATGTGGATGCGACAGAGGTTGGGGTTTGGACTGTGGAGACTTGACATATGGAGTCGTCGCACCCGTTCTTTTTTACAAACGTATGATATATAGGTCAAGGGCATCCGAAGCCCCCCCAAAATGGCAAAGAAAACAAGGAAAACATCTGGTTTTAACTATTCAAGTCGATTGGTTGAGGTGACACAGGCCAATTTGGGGATAGTTTGTGATGATTTTGTGCCAGGACTCAAGCTAGTCTGGTGGGAAAGTCTTGAGATGTTTATGTGTTTTTTTGGTCTGTGCCCAACCACGGCGTATTGGAAATATATACAATCCATAGAACTGGATTGGAAAGTTGTGATTTTCAATGTTTTTAAATATGCCTGAAAGAGCGGACACACCCAACCCAAGCTATGAAAAAAACAACAACCAACCAACCAACCAGAATTTTCATGAAACGTCATGGCTTCAAAGTTGCCACCAGTGCTGAACGCACCTGCTTTTTTGTTGGTGCCGAACCGGATGTGCCTTTGGATGTGCCATGCCCCCATACCGGGACCTCCCCAGCTGCCTCTGGTAGCAAGCCAGGATCCTGCACCAGCAGCTTATATCTCCAGTCAGGTGGTCGTTTTTTTTCTTGGCGTTGAAGGTCTTGTTTTTTTCCTTCTTTTTTCCGGGCTACTTAATCAAGGACCATGGGTATGTATCAGTGATTGAACTCATTTGGTCAGGAATATGTTTGGTTTCAAAAATTTCCAGTTACTATGGCCAACAAAATGAAAGAAAGTACTTGGAGATCCTTTGGGAACGAATTGAATCATATACCATCGGTTTGGGATATGAAGAGACACAAATCTCATCATACTCTAAGAATTCAATTGGATCTCTACTTCAAGATCCTTTGCCTACAAAGATATAGATTTCACTCTGAAAAGGGGGCTGGTAATCCACTGGTTTTGCAGAGTCTTTCAGGCCCAGTTAGTATTGACCTTTACAGATTGTACCCTGCACCTTTGAGTTTGTGTTGGAGAAATCTTCAACGAGGTTTACCCACCCTTAAACGAAGTCCATTTTGCAATCCGGCCTATTTCAGATCTCTGGACTTAGAGGTATATTATATTGATCAAACAGAATCGCTGCTTCGGGACTGAAAAAAAAATCTATAGCAAACTTTGTTAAACAAAATTTTCTCACCATTGATGATTCTTTTCCCCTTCAACAAAAGGGTGCTTATTTTTTGCACGAATCCTTGTGTCAGAAAGGATCAGTTGAAGGTTTCAAGACCCAAAGAGTTGGTTGTAGAAGTTGAACATGGATTCCGCAGAAATTCATGGGCCTTGGAGAGTTTTCTATAACTCATTTTCGAATCACACTAGGTTTTTTTTGTTTGTTTTAGAGGGGTATGATATTTGTCAAATCTAAGGGGGTAAGTATTGTTTCGGAGATGTCCTTAAATGCCAGCGTTATTTTGAACACGATTTCATGGGACCTTTTTTACCCATGAGGTCACCTGGCAATGCTTGAAATTCGCGACCCAAAATCGGGATGGTGATTTGTGACCCTCCCAAAGGTCAATTAGACTCCCGGTAAATAATGCAGCGATGGAAAATGGACCTGGATTGAAGATGTGTATTTCCCTTTGAAGATGGGGAGATTCCATTGCCAGGCTGTGTTGGTGCACCCTAGGGTACCAAGTGACAACACTAGAAGGCTCACAGAACCAGCCCCAGAAGCATATTTCTGTTAGCTGGTTTCAAAAAGAATGAGATGAAGAATTAGATTGTTTAGCCAAAAGAACCCAAGTGTTTCTCAATTTTGAGATCATCTGCTTTGATGAAATCCACTCCTGATAGACGTCATTTAGGATGAGATCAACGGCATAACCACGACACTTGCCGTCCTTCATCAGGCAGCACCCAGCACAAGCAGCAGCCGCGTTTGGACCTGAGAATATTCTGCATATGGGATGACAATTTTTGCAATTTCCTGACTTACAGGGTCCCAGGAAATTTTGTACTCTAGCTTGAGCCCAAGAGCAAAAATGATATAGCAAGGTTCTATACTCAAGTTGTTCCACAAAAAAGCATTATATACACTCTTCTAAACTAACATAGCAACGTAACATCCCCATCTTCAATAGGAAATCCATCTTCAATCCAGGTCCATTTTTCTTTGCTATCTTAGTTTGCCAGAGAGTAGATCCTGAGGTTTTGGTGAGGTATGGAGAGGAAAGAGAGACGCAACCAGCATTGAAGGTGCGGGTCTGTGGTGGAAACTGGTTTTGAACCAATCTCACCCCAAAATGGAGGTGTTTGGTGGATATCCCTTTCAAGTTAACCAAAGGTTTGCCATACCCTCTGGAAAAATCCTCCTCAGGGAAAATATGGAAACAAATTGGACCATGAGACGGAGATGGTACGTGAATTTTTCAAAGAATTTCTCCTTCGATCGGGGTTTTCTCGGCCCCGGGTGGTCGAGTTGCTACCCTGTCGTGGAATGTTGGACCTCCTGATAGGGGGGGACCCTGGATGGATGATTCGATTCGGAATCAATTGTGAAGTGGCAAACAAAGAAAAGCACCGGTGAGCTTGGCAAAAATTAGAAAAATCAGGTACCAGTTTGAGAGATCACTTAAAAGTGGTCACAAAGATGTCACAGGTAGTAATTAGTTTTTTGGGAACTGTGAAGCATTTTTGAGCCATACAAGTGAGTTGTTGTTGTTGTTGTTGTTGTTGTTGTTGTTGTTGTTGTTGTTGTTGTTGTTGTTGTTGTCGTTGTCGTTGTCGTTGTTGTTGTTGTTGTTGTTGTTGTTGTTGTTGTTGTTGTTGTTGTTGTTGTTGTTGTTGTTGTTGTTGTTGTCGTTGTCGTTGTCGTTGTTGTTGTTGTTGTTGTTGTTGTTGTTGTTGTTGTTGTTGTTGTTGTTGTTGTTGTTGTTGTTGTTGTTGGTGCCAGGTCTATTGCTTGCCTTTTGCCAGCGGATCTTCCTTGGTTTTTGCACCATGGGAGGATGAGGTCATAGAAGTGGTTGCTGTGGCAGGGAGGCCAAGGTGGCGAAGCAACCAAAAAGTAGATGGCCTTCAGATTAAGGGCCTTGAGACACAAAATGCCGGTTTAGTTCTACTTGGGTGAAGGGAAGGGGGTGAAGGGGTGATTGGATTTTCATGATTTTGAATTTTGGGGAAGGTTTTTTTTTCAAGTTTTTGTGAAGGTCTTGGGCTTTGGCGGGAAATTTTGGATGAAACAAAAACCATGAAAAAGCACCCGGTCCCCCAAATTTTTAGGGTCTTAAAGTGATAGATCCAAGTTCCAAAGTGCTAAGTGTCGGTCTTTTTCCAAAAAAAACTTGCAATGCTGAACATGGGGGGGGGGAATTCCCATTTTGGACATGGAGATTCCAACTTTGGAAGCGATTACTTGGAACTGTTTTTTCGGCAGGTGATTTTTTAGACAAAATTAAAAAATCACGTTCGCCTGTATTCATCATGGATTCATCACCACTAAATCAATCAATCTAAATCATTTCTTCAGAATAGTTTCAAGGTACACTCCAGTAAACTAACATAGCAATGAAAAATGGACCCTTGGAAGATATACTGATATATATGATATATTTCCTATTAAAAATGGTGATATTCCATTGCTATGTGAGTTTACCAGAGGGTACTTGCAAGATTTGTTTCGGCCTCATTTCCGTTTCGGCAACTCCTCCGGACGACGTGACTAAGGAGTTACCTGGCCGTGGGGCTCGAGCGGAAGAGGCGTTTTGTTTTTTTTTGGGGGGTTTGGGAATTTTTGGTACTTGTACCCTCCAGGGAATGGATACATATCCCACCAAACGGGAAAAGGAAAATCATCTTCAAAAACCCATTTTGGGGGGATATGTTAGTTCCCTGGAGGGTATCCTTTCGAAAAAAAACAACATATTAACCGGATGAATCCAATTGTAATAGTAATCTGCCATCATCCGCAGATTTTGAGAACGAGGTTGGTTTTTTTAGACTCTGCTAAGTTGTGTTTCTTTTAAAGGTACATAAAGGTACTACTCCTACTACTCTCTGCAAAATTTAGCCGAGCCGTGGGTTTTGCGACATTAAAAAAGATGTTTGGAACCGATTTTTTTCAACCAAAAAGGAGCAAATCTAAGTATAGTAGGCATACGCTCCATTGAAAAAACATGTCGCTGGCTGGAACATGGGTATTTTCCTTTGCTATGTTAGGGAAAGCACAGGAAACCTGGTAAGTTTATTCCTTTTCAGATGGGCGTTAAATGTTGAGATGCTCTCCTGGTTAGGTCATGCATGACATACCGGGTCCTCCCTCAAAAACTTCTAGAAAACGTTGTTTTTTTTTCCATGTTTCTTCCATATGGGATGGATACTTCGAAAACTCAGCCGCCATTTTTTTGCGCTCTTTTGGATGGGGTCAGGGCATAGTGGCGTTTTTTTCTGAAAAATGTCTGGGGAAAGCTTCCACAAAAAACAGAAATGATATGATCCCCACATGAATCCTGATGGTTCAGAAATCCGGTGGTCACCCAGTTCATCTGGATAAATTTCATCTCACCTTTTTACAGGAGTTTTGTATACATCCCAGGATTTGATACATTCCAGGCTGTTAGCCCAGGTCAGAAACGTTGATATTATGTTGATGGGGGAACTCTCTGGGCCCCAAAGGTTAGCTAACATAGTTGAATTTGTCTCCAAAAGCATGGTGGCGTCACTTTCATTGAAGGTCAGTAGTGCAATGATACTTCGGATTTCGGAAAAACATGGGTGGGTTTAAAAATATTTTGCACCACAATCCAATGTGCAATGTGGCATATGTCTGCTACACAAACCTGTGGCAAATGTTTGACAGGTTATGCCTCAGGATGATGCTGGTGATGGTGCCATGCTGGAGGCACAGAAAAGATACGCATGTCATGTTGTTGTGTGGCGACGCAAAAAGGCACCCTTTGTCTTGATGGTGCTCAATTTTTTTGGCATTTTTGGAACATTTTCCAGATCAAATGGTTTATCCATCAACCACAGAACTAAGTGATAGTGATACATGTTCACATTTTGTTTAAACTGAAATTGACGTATCAAATTATATAATCAATGGTAGTTTCATGTCCATGTTGGTTGAGTCTGTTCTGGACAGATGCCCCAAAGTGCTGCATGGATCCCTTTTAACCAAATTGGCTCATCAATTGAAGGAGTGAAGGCTCCTTGTTTCACTGGGTATCCAGGATGAATTTTTCAGTGCATGAATACACATGATTGTCCATGATACCCTCCCTGAAGCTAACAGCAAAAGATTTTAAAATCAATGCTTGGAAGATGAACTTTCCTTTTGGGCAAAGGGCGATTTTCAGAGGAAAAACCCTGTGGTTTCAGGGAGTTGAATGAAACTTCGAGTTTTGGCCCGGACAATTTGGGACCCCATTTTTTCTACCGCGAAAATTTTCGGAGCTGCTGCCATTGGGAAACTTCACCCCCCATAAACCTCATGGCCTTGGTGACAATCCGCAATGGATTTCTTCCCGCCATGTGTAGATAGAAAAATCCCATGCCATCCATGGGACGATTGTACGTATATTTACCGATAAAATGAATGGTTGGATTTTTTTTTAAAATGGTTTTTCATGTAGGTAAATCTGCAACCGTCCCATGGATGCTATGGGAAAAACATGTTATCCTACATGATTATCATGCGTTTCCTCCGGGAAGATGAGGGATAACACCCGAAAACACCCCGCGAAAAGCAGCACGTGGGTTTTTTGCTGGGATTTTTGGTTGTCAGGTGGTGGCAAGCATTTTGGTATTTCCCAATGAAATTCCACAGAATTCCCCAACAGAATTCCCATCAATGTCCATAAACTGCTTCATCAAATTTCGATAGGCTCCCAGGAAAGCTGCCCAATAGGTGAACCAGTTTTGTCTAAAGTCAGGTTTCACTCAACAAGCATCTCGTCCATTTCATAAATCCTTTCCACATATGAACATCTCCACATCATTGACACCAATGAATTTGTAGTTGGCTTCAAGCTTGCGGTTGATGCTTCAGAAATCCGGTAAACTCACCAGTTGATATGGTGTAATATTCCATTAGTTTCAAGGTTTTAGCACCATCCTTCCACGGTGATTGGCCGGATGGGATTCCTGAAATCATCAACCAAACCAACTACCTGGGATGATATAAATAAACTACCTGGGATGGTGCAACAAAAACCTTGAACAAAAAACGGAATCTTATACCCATATCAATGGTTACTGGATTTGCTGGAATTCTTCAGTTTCTACCAACATTTCCGCGTGTTTCCAGCGGAATTCCTGCTGGAAAAAACCTGGAGGCATTGATCAATGAGATCTTAGCTGACTTAAAAGGTTGCCCCTATGCATGGGGAGCTCAGGGGGTTGAATCCATGTTTTTCATCCTTGTTTACTAAAGAATTACAAGACAATGGATGTAAAGATTTTTCTCCAGAATGCAGAGTTTTAATATTCATTATTTGTATATAATATACCAAATGAAATTTGAAGTTTTTTATTTTCCAAATAATAACTTTCATGAACATATTTAAGTTAAAATCAAGGATTAGATAAAGATCCTCATGGGCATTAGCAACAATTTTATCAAAATTTTCTTGTTTAAGTGATGTTTGTCCAATTTGTGTTTGAACAAACATCAACCATTCTTCATAAGAGCAGCAAACCTATTTATCGTGTTGAGAATTATATTGTAAAGTATTTAAGCTTCTTAAAGTTTCTACGATAATTTCAGGATAAATATCATCAATAACTTGACTAATATCTTTCCAAAATCTTGCCAAGATGATGAAAATATGAAAGAAAATATATTTCTAAACGTAGTGAACATCAAAGATAAAATAAACAATAGCGTGATGAAATAATAAGTAATACGAACTAATTTTATCAACAACATTTAAATTACTTAAGATTGTCACATATTATCAGGTACTCAAAATAGTCATTTTTTCAACAGTTAAATCATTACCAATTGTAACATTTAAATGTTGTAATATCAGTAATTGAATATGAAATAGATAATAGATATGATAAAAATGATGGATATGATGATTTTTCAAAAAAAATGAAATATTAGATCCAAAATTCGATGAAGAAATCTGAAACATTTATAACATTCCCCCCCCTCCCTCCCAACCTGTTTAAGTGTCATTCAACGTATTTCCAAACATCACCGGTGAATACGAGGTCCTTTTGGGCTTTTCCATGGGCGGTGGCTTAGCCATGGAATTGGCCTTAAGGTTGATGGTGCGCCTGAAGGGGCTGGGTTGGAGTTGGAGTTGGAGATTTAGAATGATATTTTTTTACCGTAGTGACAATATATCATCAATATGACATACATATCTGTATTCAAATATATATATATATATGTATACACATGTTCTTATATTTAGATTCAATTTTTTCATAGTACATATAATATATGTGTATGTATGTATATATATATATACGGCAAATTCCTGAGGTTTGCCCGGAACTCAACGACGCAACGGCAAACGTATCATCATCATCATCATCATCATCATCATCATCATCATCATCATCATCATCATCCAATCAAGCAATATACCAATCAATCAAACAATCAATCAATCAGCCAATGAATCACACAAACACCCAGTCAATCAATCCACCAATCAATCAATCCACCAATCAAGCAAGCATGCAAGCAAGCAATCAATCAATCAATCAATCAACCAATCAATCAGCCAATGATTCAATGAATCTAACAATGAATAAATCCATCAATCAATGACCTAAAACTTAAAACCTAAACCCTAAAAGCCTAAAACCTCAAACCCTCAACCCTAAACCCTTGAACCCTAAAACCTCCAACCCTAAAACCCTCAAACCTCAAACCCTCAACCCTAAAACCCTAAAACCTCAAACCCTAAAAACCTAATCCTTAAAACCCAAACCCTAAAACCCTAAAACCCACACCCTAAAAATGATAGTTGATGATCGTTGTTACCGTGATACTTAGTTGATGATAGTTGGTGTAACCCTGGCAAACCCAGGCGTTGCGCGTATNTCACTTGGGTGAATTTCAGTGTGACAGATTTCCCCCAAAGTAGTGAAGCGCAAGGGAGTTTCACGAAAATTGCCAAAAGAAATGCAGTCTGTGTTGGTATTGCACCAATACCTACTACACTGGTATGACTCGCAGGCATAGACTGGACAAATGCACAGAATATACTGCCGTTGGATGGTTCAGAAGTTCTGCAGCCAGTACAAGTACAGAGAGTCTCCAATTTGTCTTCAGTCCTGGTTTCGTATATCAAAATCTCACCCAGATCACTGTATTCGTAAACCATCAAAATTGCATCAACTGGTTTTGACGTTTAGCCGCACTTTGGCCTATGTTCTCATGGAAACTTATGGATTTTAAGGGTACCTCCCCTAAATGCCACTCCCACCAAGAAATAAAACCTCATCAACCACCAGGATGCCTTATGAAGGCCTTATTTTCTGGGGATGGAATTTTAGGTGTGCCCTTAAGTTCCCATTGTGTTCTCAAGACCTCTCAACTCAGCCCCAAATTCTGCAGGAACGTGGCTCTGCTCCTTTACCCTTAGCTGTTTGGAGAGCTCAGTTCGTTTTTTTTTTCACCAGAAATTTTCAGAAATTGGAAACATATTTAAACAAACAGGCAAATACTGTACTTGAAATGATCATTTTAACTTTGGAAAATGTTTTCCACAAACTAGAATGCCATGGTAAAATCATAACTCAGAACCTAAACCCCCAAGTTATATTGGCGAAGACTTATGAATATGAAAAAACATGGTTGTGGTTTTAAACCCACCAGGTACCAAATCACCATATATCACCTTTAGTGACCACAGGTTTACGTTGCTGGACGAAAGCCACCGGCCAAGAATCCAGCAGATGTGTCAGGGGGCCCGGATGGTGACAGTTTCAAGAGTTGGGTTTGGGGTTGTTCTCAAGGGGAAAGGAGTGGGCCTTCACGATGCAGGGTCATTAAATTACCTATTTGGAAGGGGATCAAACAATGCAAATGTATGGTATGTTTGAAGGATTCCCCCTACAATAGTGCCTTGTTTGGGTTGGTAATATAATGACCCCTGTAATATAAGTCCATTAAGAACTGTTTATAAGATTCAAGTACTGCATCTTGCATCTACCCACCCACTAACAGTGACAAATAAAGGTTTATAGGGATTAGGGATTCCCTAAAAAATGCCATGATTCTGGTAGTGACTGTTACTGGGTGGGGGGTAGACCCAAACTGTATATCTGATATTCTTTGACAGTTTCAAAATTATAGATTATTGAATTATTGATTCATTTTCGTCCTTGGAAGCATGGCTTAAGACCTGTGAAGGATCAACCCGGGTATTCCTTCCAACACCCAACCAGCTAACGATTCACCATATTGGCTACCCACTTATACTCACCACTTTCCAACTCCCCCCTCCCCAAGCTGCATTTCAAAAAAGTAGTAGAGAAAACTTTGGGCCTGCTCGACCACCTGAAAAGGAATTTCTTGTAACATGGGATATAGTTTTGAATCCCATAGAATTCATGGATGATCTATTTACCTTCGTTTGGTTGACTTTGATTGCTAGAATGATTTGGCAAATACAGCAAACAAGCCTCATCCAATCAGCATTTGAAACTTTAAACTGAGAATACTAGTAATAGTCCAACGAAAATCAGCATTTGCCAATGCTACCCTCAAGAATGGTTTCTTCAATGACACCATTTTGAATCTTCAAAAAAAACACCGGTCATGGCCTCGGGGTCAGAAAACTCCATGTAAACCCACGACCACCGAGGCCAAAGATTGAAATGACCAACAGTGAACTCGCGGTACCGGCCTCGGGGTTGAGATGTGAAACCAGATGTTGCAATAGGGACAAGATGGTCATTAGTTTGTAGTACCTGAAGAACGTAGGAAAGTACCATTTTTTTAGCAACTGGATTGCTGGTTTTAAGGGTCCCCTCAAGTTGATGGAAATCAACGTCGCAACTTGTTTTTGAGGGAGTAGTTGTCGATCGTTGATTCTTGATGATTGTTTTGGGTGGGATATGTCCTACTGGATTCAAAGTGTCTCTGGCAATTTCTGGCTGTGGTATGCTTGGAGGCGTTTTGAGAAACATTGAAGATGTCTCAGACGTGATAGATTGTGATTGTTGATGGAGAAAAGCTAGTTGACGAACACTTCATAGAATATTTGTTAAATAGATAAATCAATGAATGTAACTACATGGATATATTTCTACGTATATATATATATATGTGTATGCTTTAATTCACTATCTTATCTATGTACCATCCCAAACAGTGTACGATTTTGTTCATTAAATCTGGATCCCTGTGTCAGTGTCCCTCAAAAACATCCTTAGCAATTTCGTGAAATTCCTATGACACCACCTTCCACCCATCAGTTAATTTGCAAGTCCATCACCCATTCTTGTTTCACACAAACTACAACGCCTAGGAACCGTAGTGTACCATGTTTTTTAAAGGCAACTGTGGCTGTTATTTATTTTAGTATGTAAAGTTGATGGAAATGATCATCTAAGGTTGTTTCAACACACCTTTGTTTCAACACACCCCGGTGAAGCTCTACCAACAGGCCATTTTTGGGGATTCCTTTCATAGTTGGCGAACAGGAGATTGACGGAGGGATTCCACGCCTTGGACCAAGGCCTATGCTTTTGCACCACCAGAGGCCGCTGCCTCACCTGAGTTCCTGGAACATGTCAGGGGAGCCCAGGGAGCTTGTACCCCATAGGATCCATGTCGTATGGTATATTTACCTACATGTATTCCATCAAAATCAACCATTCATGGCAGGGTAAATATACCAATCCCATAGATCCTATTGGGGGTACACTGAAAAACCACCTTCAAGGGCCTTTTTAAGACCCACTTGTGTAGTGGGAGAGTCCTGACTTTCCAGGATGCTGGCTGCACCACCTTTACCTTCACCTGCCACGATTACATCCAAGGATCACTATAGGGGTCTGCCCTACCAGCTTGAAAAAGACATAAACCTAAAACCCTCTCTGCTGATCAACAGGTTGATCCAAGTTTTTGTTGAACCATTGTTTTAACGGGAAACCGAAGGTTTTTTTTTTCGTTCACATCTTCGCAGTAAAAATCGATGAAGATTCGATTTGTTGGTGAGTTGTCTTTTTCAAGCAGATCGGATCCTTCAAGTTGCCTGGAAAAAAACACATGGGAAACGTGGAAACCTGTGCCGTTTTTGGTTTTCCAGGTTTAAAAGGTTGAACTACAAAAAGGGTAAACTATGAGAAGTCCAAACTTTCTTAGGGAATTTCTTCCAATCCAAAAAAAAACACCATAGGAAACACCTAATATGACACTCAATGTATTTTGTTGGCAAACATTTCCCTCAGATTTGGTCCGTTTGTTATCCCATTCCGCATCCATGGGATTTGGTATATTTACCTACATGAAAATCCATAAAAAATCAGACCCATTCATGGCAGGGTAAATATGCCGTTCGTCCCATGGATGGGTATGGGGTACTGGTATCTTTAGTATAGGTAAATATACACCACTTGAGTGTTTGGGGATAGGGAAGCTTAGGGACATCCCGCCCCTGGATCCCCTCAGATCCCAAGGTGGTACCAATGCTGAGAGCCGACTTGGAGGTGGGTTTTCCCATGATGATTTCATCCAAGGTTTTGGGTGGGAAAATTTTGGGGTGGAAATTTCGGATTTTTTGGGGTGACTTGAATTCGGAATTTTCCCTTGAAACAAAAAATCATGAAAACGCGATGGATTTCCGGCGAACATCTGGGAAGAATTTTCCCATGCTTTTGTGAGTAGAATTGTACTCATTGGGAGCTCTTTCTTTTCGAAAAAGGAAGCCAAAATGATTGCGACTCCAAGATCGTTTCATAATTCTCTTTCCCCCCCCGTAGGGCCATTTTTACAGGTGTCACCATGCAGTTCTGTTGTAGTTTTGGAGAACGCGGATCGAGTACCCGAACGGCTCGAGCACAAAAGATGGGTTAGGAAGATGATGTTCCGTTTGAATTCAGGGTGATTTGCAGCTTTCATTCGTATTTGAGGGAAGTCTTTTGGAATTAAGGTAACAGGTAAATATAGGAATCAAATCCTTTTCACTTAACACTTCCTGAAACAAGTCTTGAGGTGGTGGTCTCCCCCGAAGATTTTTTTGGGGAACAAGTTCCCCCCGGAAACATGATCCAAAGTTTCTGGGAGCATCATCATTTAGGTGTGCAGGGATCATGAAAAAATGCGACCCATTTTGTATCTGGATCAAACTTACACCCTGGAAGATTAACGGCTGGAACCTCCAAATCACACCCGTTTTTTAGAGCCGGAAAATGATCTTCCATCCACCTCCATGACTATGTGAATCTTCAGGGATGTAATGTTGGAATTCGTGTGGGACATTTTGAGGAAAAACTTGCCCTTCCTAGGTGCCCTTGGGTTGGGTGATCCGTGTCATATGATCCTTGGTGAGCCGCCTCAAGGCCGACGCAAGGTGCGAGCGTCGCTTGAGTGCCTACAAGAAACAATTGCCCAAGACGGTGGGCGTGGAGTTGTACCTTGATTATTTGCAGGTTTCAACTAGGTGGTGGTTGGTTGGTTAGGTTATATAAGGGATGACATTTCCTACCCAATGATATAGGGATTTTAGTAAACCATCACTAGGTGGTGACTATTTTTGAAATATTTTTCCACTGAAAAAGGCCATCCCAAAAGGACACGATCGTATTCCAACCATCCATTTTCAGGTGGGTACATTAACCATCCATCTGAACCAACATAGCCCCTGAAAATCCCCATCTTTCCTGGTAAATACCATCGAAATGGTGGATCTTCCATGCCTACGTTAGTTTACAGGGGTGTAATCAATTTTGACGAGCATAGTTTTCAGATGGGTTGGTTCAACCACCAACTAGTAAACATCTGGAATGGACTGTTGAGGTGGTTGGGGTTCCCATGAATCATGGGTGAATTTTGAACTCGTTTTTGGTCACCTGGCCTCACCCCCTGAAAGGGAGCATTGGAAAGGGGAATTTTGCTTGTTTTTAGAGGGAAATCATTGGTTAGTATAATTCATAGAATTCACCGGCTGGAAGTGGTGGTTTCAAAGGTCCATTTTTTTTTTGCTGACGAGCACTTTTTGCGATTGGGGGTTGACACCACTACCTAGGTGATCAGTGCATGACCCCCCCTTAGTATTATCTTGATATTAGAACTTGCAGACTCTGTTGGAATCTTCATTCTGTTTTATCCAACATAGAGCTTACGCGTTCTAACAATTCTGATGTATCTTCATTCTGTTTTATCCAACATAGTACTTACGAACCCAATTACCACAACAAACCTTTGATATCACACAACAACAGCAGTGTGAGTTCTGGTCATTACATAGAGATATCATGAGGTTATCCATGCTGTTCATAAAGTTCTTGGTGCAAGAATATGACCATTTTTTCCATCCATTTTCCTATACACAAATTACGAGAGAATGGGAAAACCCTGAGGTTTTGCGGCACCAACGATACCGTGGCGCCATGGACGGAGGTAACGTCAGGGATGGTCATTTTGAGAAGCTTTTTATTGTCAGCCATGGTGAGTGCGTCTCAAAAAATAGGGACATTTCTTTCGAAAATCCACGAGAAATGACGCATCTGCGCTGTTTTTTTAAAAATAAATCCGTTATTTTGAGACACACTTAGATATGATGAATTGAAAAACAAGCCTTTCAGGCAGAATTTCCATGATCTTAGTGTTCATGGTCACGTTATGTTTCCATGTCCTTGCCAGGCCATTGATAGTGGACAACATCTTGGAGAGATTGAGATGATAGATTTAGTTTCAGCTAGTAATTGATTGGAATCCCTTTGGAGTCGCACCGGTTGAGATATAAACCCATGGAGGAAAAGCTCAAGGGATTCTTCATGTTCATGGCTAGTGGGATTTCTGGATTTCTTGCAAACGACAAGTATGCAGGTACAACCTCTTTGCTCCTGCGAGATTTTTTAGGACCAAAATGGTGGTTGACACCATCTTCCCCAATTTTTGGGTTGAAACTTCCCCCCCCCAAAAAAAAGTATCGAAACCACATCAAACCAAACACTTCCAACATACATACATGGAGCATGGAGGAATTTTGAAGATGTATTTCCTATCTTCAGATTGGTGAATTTTCTAGCTAGCCATGTTGGTTCAGAGGTTGGTCATGGGTAAACCACCGGCAGAATCACTGGCAGTTTCAATCGATACAAGGCCCCAGGCTGGCAACGATTGGTGGAGGCACCAGTAGGCGCGGGTGGAAGCAATTTTGGAAGACCCAAGTTTTCGAACTGAAGAGAGCAACCTCAATGTTGAGCAGAAAACATGCGCATGGGTGGATCGTATCCTGAATTTGCATATGTCCCACGTGTATCACCAAATTCGTTCCGAGATCTCATATAGATGAGGGTGTTTTAAGTGTAAAAATCACTTCATGGAGGTTTCCTTAGCCCACAGATGGCAAAAGAAGAAACATGTTTCCCAAAAAAACCCTTGGAAAAGCGTGGTGCGTTTCCAGTGTTTCGTACCGTATCACTTCTGTCCCAAACCGGGAAATCTCCAGGTTTACACTACCTGCCTGGAGGTCATGAATTTATGCAGGACAAATGGGGAGGGTTATCGGACCAGGTACCGAAATTCCGGTCAAAATAGATAGCTTGCCGATGCCAAATGGCAGGTTAGTAAAGGGTCAATATACATAAACCAATATGATCCAATAGGGACGGTTTGCCATGTACTTGAAAACAACTACTGTACTTGGAAAAATCAGTTAGGTTTTCTTGGTACAACTGAACTTCTGAAGAGTTCAGGTTTTCTTTCAACCCCTCTGAGTTGTGAGTTGTTTCACCTTCATGGTTAGGGGTGTTTACGTCTAAAATCTGGAAAAGCCCGATTGCCCTCCCAAAAACGAACATACCTCATGGCACCGGAAAATCGGCCTCTACTCCCAAAAAGGGAAAGATCGTCTCCCAACCACTTTTTTTTTAGAAATACAGTAGAGTCGCAGTTAGTTTCAGGGATCGTATAAGTACTGTTGATGGAAGAAATCCCAAACAACCACCTGGGATGGTGCTAAAACCTTGTAAATAATGGGATTTCAACTACCTACCTCAACTGGTGATCACCGGATTTCTGAACCATCAGCCGTTTCCCACCCACCATTGCAGTGAACCCCGAGTTGACCCAAAAGACTCCGTCAGCATAGGAGCAACGTCCAAACATACTGGCAACATGGCGTCTGGGAGCCTGGAAAAACCGCCTTTTTTCTCTTCGAAAGCTGCTTTTCATAAAGAAAGGAAGGTGAACAAAAAATTGGCCCAGCTATTTTTGTTTTTCCAACGTTGTTGTTTTTCTTTGTTCTTTTGTTGTTTTGATTATAAAAAAGGAACTCCGGGGGGTTTCGGGAAAATTTTTGATTTGTTAAAATAGGCTCGGATGATTTTCTTACCTGCAAGGCTTCGGTATAGGTTGGATCTACCCCCGACGCAGCATGCCAGTGGCAAATAAAGGCTATGTTCTGGATCCCCGAGACTAAACATGTACCCCCCTGAAGTTCAACAAAGCCCCTGAAAAATGGATGCTGAAAAAGACAAGCCTTTCCTTTTGGGATGGTTAAACTTCCAGGGGGCTGTAATCCTGACTGATCATGGGATGGGAGGGCTCTACCCCAATTGTAGGGATCCACCCCAACAAATTGAATGTTTCGGCGTTCTTCCCGTAACGCTTTTTTTTTGGCGTTATAACGCCAGTTCCCCATTTATAAGGCAAGGCCTTGTATGGGGGTTTATCAGTACACTCCGGTGATCTAACATAGCAGGCTGGAAAATGAACCCGGATTGAAGATGTATTTCCTATTAAACATGGGGATATTCTTCCAGCCGGCTATGTTAGTTTACCTGATGGTAGGTTTTTTTTTTTAAACACTCTCCATTTATAAGTCGTAGGCGCCCATTTTGTAGGGATCCTCGCAACAAAATTCCCTCATCAAAATTCGACTGGCTGTAAAGGCCGCGATGCCATTGGACGCTTGCTACAGCGCCGTACCATGGAGGTAGGTGGGTTTGGTGGTCTGGAATCTGAGGGGGATATACAAATGATATAGATATGATGTGTATACAAATATATGAATACCTGTATATGGTGTATATGGTGTATAGGAATACACAACATATATTATATATATGTAATTACCTATATATGCTTTGTATATATGTTTGAACAATACACGCTTGAACATTTTGCAAAAGACACCCTTAACTTATCACAGTATACATTGGTTTGGTAGGAATATATTTTTGGTATGTTTGGTTCGCACATGCTGAAGCGCACCACTCAGGATGATTTGCACCCCTCAGTTGGCATCCTTGCTGTTAATTGACAAATCCTGTCCTGTCGAGTCTTTACTTTAAAACGTTGAACGTACGTAGATCAGATGTGAAGATTAGAGCATTAGAATAGTTTCATAGTTATTCATCATACAAAACACAGCTCATAATGATCTACTTTCAACTTTTGCAAGGGAACTGTGAACGCAAAAAACAAATCTACATAATATAATTTCTTAATGCAGGTTGTGAAGTAATTGAACACAACATATTTAGGATTTGTGCAAACCAGATATGGTAAAAAGTGATGGTTGGGGTACGTGTGTCGGGGGGAACCCTTTTCAACTATGGCTTCTCATTTTTCATCCCCAACATTGGGGTAGATTCCCATTTCTTGACTCAGATTCTTCGCGAAAATTGCTTGAAAGCGCCAATTAATTTGTTTGTGCCTTTTTGATGGGGCGCACAAGGCAGCAATGTTGGCAACACGCGGTGTACCAGGAGCAGCAGGTGCGGGACCAAGGATTTTTCTTTGCAGATGATCCTAGGTATCCATGCAAGGGCCTTTGGTGGTTGGACGTTTTTCGCAAACATGTCACTGTTGATGGAAGAAATCCTGCATCGCCTGGAAATAATGTGTATAGATATGATGTCCGTAATGAGATGAGACTACGTATAATATTTGTAAGATGCTGAACTGTTGTTTTTTTTGATTGGACAGTTCTCAAGACCTTGGGCCTTAGTAGTTACCCTTGAGTAAACTAACGACTGGCAATGGCAAATCATAGGGGATGCATCGACTCAGATGGGTGTTTATCCAGTGTCATGTTAGTTTTCGGATGTTTTCGGGGGTGTAGTTAGTAGTTTCTTTCCAAAAATAAGATAAAATAAGCCTGGTAGCTTTACAGGGGTCATTGAATTCCCCATTTTCGGGGGATCACACAATGGCAGGTATGGTGATTTTGAGGGATTTCCGATATGATAGTTCATGAAGTTTGGGTTGGTGTCATATAATGACCACTGTTTTCATATTTTTATCATCCGACTTATAACTCTTTACCTGGGAAAGGACATCTTTTACAGACCCATCATTGGGTCCTGTGGGGTCTTCTTCGGGTTTTTTCGAAGAGGACTTCGGCTTTTACAAAGATTGTCAGATAGTCAGTCATTTTCCACCATGGCTGTTGGATGAAAGACTAAGGATTATATAACTAATGTATATATATATATATCAATTCATACTATTTTAACCTCAGATATGTTTGGTTGCAAAAATCGGGCCATTGTGATAGGGGACCTGTGATATGACGAAAAGATTGACACAAGAAATGAGACAGAATTGGTGTTTTAGCCATGATCGAAAGCTGCACGTTCGAACGAAACACTTGTTCAGCCTCTAAGTATCTTGATTACGTTATATGTATATATGATGGATGCATATCCATGAATATGATGTACGTTTACTGTTTATTCAAATACATGTTTCTGATGTTTTAACATATATAGAAAGATACACATGTATGATTAAATATTAGATATTTAAGTCATACACATGATTCATTTCATCCATTCTTGTATACTATACGCTGAATATACATAATATGTACATTATCTTTATTACATACATACATCTCATTGTACTTATAGAGATATATTCTAAGATCCCACCCACATACCCCTGGAAGATTTCCCCCGGATGTTTCACCAACAGTTTATGTTTCGGAATTCCTTTCGAATTGTGGGGGTGAAAGGGGAAGTTCGGGGGCCCATCTTCCCAGGGCCCTGTGGGCAAAATCATTGATATATTGGTATATGGGTATCCCAAAATGGATAAACTCAATAATGGAAAACCCTATGACAAAATGGATGATTTGGGGGGAAAACCCACTATTTTTGGAAACACCCATATATATATCCTCCAAAAATGGCATTTTGAAGATGATTTTCCTATTCCCAAGGTGGGATATGTTAGTTCCCTGGAGGGTATCTGCCCCTGGTAGATGACCCGTACTTCGCCTGCCAAGGCCTCAGCTCTGCCTTTGGTTTGGCTCCATCCGCGGCGAAAAACGCATCGAGTGCGGCGTCGGGTGCAGGTGGATACCATGGGGGATCCGGGATCGATTGAGAATCAAGTGGGACGCCTCCTAAAACAGCGGTCATCTAGGTGGTGGCAGCTCAAACATTTTTTATTTTCACCCCGAAAATGGGGAAGATTCCCATTTTGACTCATATTTTTCAGATGGGTTGGTTCAACCACCAACGAGTCATTCAATGGGACTGAATTTTTGGTGGAGTTCAAACTTGATTCAAATCTCAGGTAGTTTTAGGCATGATTTTCCGAAATGTGCATGAAGTTTGGATGGGTCAAATCGCTAGCGATTTTTTGTGCGATTTGGAGCCCCCCAAAATTTCGATCAGCACATCTTAGATAGGTTATGTGCAGAAATATGATATTTTGATAGTTTAGACATACCAACCAGGTTTATTTTGTACATATAACATGAAAACGGCGAGGTGGTGGTTTCAACTCTTCCTGGAATTTTTATCCTGATGCCTGGGGAAATGAGCCAATTTGACCAACATTTTTCAGATTGGGCTGAAACTACCAACTAGAAGGGCTTTGACGCTCGGTTTTTTCACAGGGTTCGTTTGGATCTCCAAACCAGCCAACGGTTTTGAGATCCCATTTTTTTTGGGGGTTTAAAAGAAGATAGGTTACCGGAATGTCCAAAGAAATGGTGATGAGATCATTGGCTGAAACGAATGTCATGTGATTGAGGTTGCCAATTTTTGGAAGGTTGCCATTTCTTCGATTGCTGCTGTATATATGTATATATATATATATATTGTATATATATAACAATTGATTGCCATTTTAAAACCGGGAAACAGCTGGATTGTGCTAGTAAACTGCTTATAGAACAAGATAAACTGGGATGTTACTGAGAATTTGTATAATACATAATCAGTGAATTTGAACCCCAATACATTTCCATGTTTAAGTAGATCCAGTTACTAGCCATTTACTAATTTCCGGGTACATCCTAGTAGATTAGGGTTTAGCAATGTGTAGGCCCACAACAAAATTCCCAATGTCGATAGAAGTGTTGTTGCATTTCAGGTTCGGAAGTAATACCCGCCCAAAAAATTTAAAATGGATAGCAAAAATGATGGGCCCTGGAAGCCCTGCATCTCCAGTTTCAAACATGGCTATTTTTGGTATCAATTCCTTTCGGAAAGGCTGTAAGATTCTTGCATTATAGGACTTCAAATTAGCTGGGTGTAACTACTTGGAGGATCATCCCATTTAGTAAGTGCTTAATAACCATGGTGATCGTAAGTCCCCAAGACCTGGGGTTGTTCCCTTTACAAATGGCCTAAATGGTGTCTAAATGGGGCTTACTAACCACTTACTAACTGGGATGATCCTCCAAGTATTTTATATTCTGCCAGCTGCTGATTGGGAGGAAGCCGAGCAACCGCTTTGGATGTGGTTCACAAACATCTGCCGTCCTTAGGTTCTGTTCAGTATGTAATTTTTTAACAAAGCTAAGATAAGCTAAGAAATAGTGGGTTCTTTCAAAACGGATCTCCCAACTAGAATTTGTATGAGTTTTTGATTGTTTGCAGTTTCCAGAGAAAAGTACCAGTATCATCCGGTATCCCACTTTTTGCTTTCGTTTCAAACTGAACATGTTGTATGTTGTTGTAATATGCCTTGCAGGGAACAAGGTCCATACACCCTCACCAGGATTTCATGGTGATACTCGCGTTTTTTTTTCGTGGTCTTGGCCTCCGGCTTCTGAAAACCGTGAGGACCAAAGAAGGAGCTGCCGCTTTATGCTGTGCAGAGCTGTCATGTTTTGGAAGATCATGGAAGACTCAAACCTCTTGAGCCCTCAAGCAAGTCCTCATATGAAAATTCGGTCCCCAATTGAGCAATGGAACAAAACCCTGGTTGTTTAGGGGATTTGTTGGGGATTACACTACCCTTATATAGGGATTATAATAAACCATTACAAGGATCCCTATTAAACAGCCGGTATAATAGAAAATAAATAGATAATACGGTTTTTGTCGTGGCTCAACTGTCTACGCCCCGCCCAAAAAAGGTTGGCATCCCAAAATTTGGTTGCCAGCTCTCCCAATATGAACAAGTTGTTGTTTCAAATTTGGCCGGGATTCGTTATGGGGATGGGGAGAATGGGAGCTGGGCGTGGCCTATGCTAACTCATACCGTTGATGGAAACAAGGAAGAAACTACCTATTGACTGGTACAAGATTTCTTCCATGAGAGTGTATTGAACGCGTCAACTGTTTTGCTGATTTTTGTTGTCATCAACCAAATTGTCATGGGGGAATGCACTTGACAGTTGATATTTCTTTTCAATCATGACTGGACGGTCACTTGTCACTAAAACATGTTTGCAGGCAACATGGACAATGAAAGAAGATCAAATTTTTGTATGGGTCTTATCCAACTTGCCGTGTGAATCCACCAGAAATAAATCAATTTGCCATGTTGTTAGTTTACCAGAAATATATAATAAAAACAGGTTTGTTCAAATTTATGTTCCAAGCATTTTGCGTTTTCTCGTGTCTGCCAGGCGTTGGCAGCAGGCCATGAAACCCACAGCAAAGACGTCGACGATGGTGAAAGAAGGTGGGAGTGGGGTTGGGTGGGAAAAGCTGGAGGCTTGAGGCTTGCCTTAGGTACTCTGCGTTCGTCTCATAAGAATTCCGTGAATTTGCCTGAAAAAAGCATAGAAATCACCATGTTCACCCCATGAATCTCCGAAAATGAATATGTTTGTGCTGTTGTTTAAAAATCATTCGACTTGCGTGGGGGTGTGGGGACATGTGGATACCTCTTTCATCCTCTTTCGCTAAAAGGGACAATTTCTCCAGGGCATTTTGGAGAGTCCGAAGCTCTTTGGTAAATTGAACTTATGAACAAGAAATGACCCGAATCATTGTTTGCTTGAAACAAGACGGTCCTTATTTGTGCTGGGGCTTAAACTCCCGTTGTTTTTCTATGGTAGGGATGGTCATCAACCTTATAGTAGGGTTTGAAACCTATATTATATCCTATTACAAGGATTCCCTATTAAAGTTGGGAAGACAACCCCAATACAAGAAGTTGATCGACCCTGGCATTTTTAGAGGTTCACTTTCATTTGAGAAGCAACTTTGAAGAGAACCTTGATCATCAATATTGACCATCCAAGACCATTTGGTTAACCACCTGTTTTTTATTTTTTTGGAAGTCCTTGGATATTTCACATGTACCAAATTTCGGTAAACTACACATAGCTGTAGCTGGAAAATGGATTCAAATGAACACTAATAAGTCTCGGAAAAACACATGGTGATTGTCCCCCCGCCATGTTAGTGAGTTTACCGGAGGGGTTTTTCAGCGGTTGATGAAGTCAATTTGCCTCCAAGTTTGGAGGCCATTTCTTGATGAAGCTCACTGCTGAGCCTTTATCTCAAGGCCACTTTAAGACGTGAGCTTTGAAAACGTCTTGGAGTTTGAAAAAAAGAGGTGACAGTAGTGGTGGTATTGTTTCACTGGACGGCGAAATTCAGGTAGTATATCCGCAGGGATAGGGTTTTTCACTAAACAAATGGTACGTTATAGACAAAATGGTCCATACAGTTCACACAACAGTACCTTCATTTGACACTCATTTAGAAGCAGATGCAGGTAGATTCTATCATCCCAAATGAAGAACATTTTACCTCAATAATGTATGGCCTTATTTCTGGCAACAGCAAAATTTCGATCATCCAAAGTGTTATGGCCTTATTGTATTTTGTGGGGTAGAGGTTGCTTTGGAGGGAGGGAGGGGGTACCATGGTTGTGTGAAACTGTGAAACTTTGAACGGTCACATCTTGATGAATGATGAGGTCCAATGTGACGTCACCACTGTGGTGACGTCACCTAAGAAAGGTAACTGTAAATAATAGGTCCAGGAATTTTCCCTTCCAATATATTCAGTCAAGTTCAGGTTGGTGTTTTTTTTTTGAATTTTGTATACTCACTCACAACAACAAAACAAGTTCACAGCAAGCATAGGTTGTAATTATGGGTGTAGCAGTGTAAGGTTTCAATTCCCCCTTTCCAGTAATATGTTCCAACTGGCATCACATCATCACCCCTCCAACTGACAGATCAAGTGGCTGGGGCCATTCAAGCAGCCAAAGATCAGTTGCAGCTTGTGTGGACACCAAGCATCACGACGAACTGCGGGGGAGGAAACGCGGCCTTTGAGGTTGTTGGGTTTAATCAAGGGAACCAATCAATCCCTGGGTCGGTTGGTTGGATAAAAAAAGGGATGACATTTTCTATCCAATTATATAGGGATTATTTGTAAACCATAACTAGGTGGTGGTAACTCAAAGATTTTTTATTTTCACCCCGAAAATGGGGGAAAATGAACCCATTGTGACTCATATTTTTCAAGGGGGTTGAAACCACCAACTAGATTTCTATCTTCTTTGGCAGAACTTTTTTGGGTGGATGATGATCAAAAAGTGAGGAGTTTGCTATTAATATTTGCCATGTCTGGGGCATGGGCGTTGAAATTTGATCCAAAATTGGTACCATTTTTAGGAGATGATTGGGACAGAACTACACAGCTTTCCCTTTAAAACACACCCTGTGAACGAACCGATTGAATTGACTGTTTGAGAAAGGACACAACTCAAAACATGGAACCCATTGACCATCCTAGGGGCCCCAATCATGCACATTGCTGAGGTAGTGGCGTGCCAACCCATGATAACTTTTGAGGTGGCAATGGGGATGAAAACAATGGCACTGTTTGCTGGGTGGTTTTTTTTTGGATCACCGGGGGGAAACTGACTCAGCTACCACTTTGGCGGCTAACCCACCCTGCAGGGAGCTAAGAGATTTTTCCAACGTGGGAAATGGAGAAATTATTTTCGACTCAAAAGGGTCCGGCTGAAGGGAAGGGATATGTGTTGGTTGGTTCCCCAGGAGGTGATCCTTTCCATTGGGGGGGACTTGAGTGACGACCTGAATGGTCGTTTCCTTGACTTCCCCCCCCCAAAAAAAAATGGATCGGTTGCTCCTTCAGGATGAAGATGATAATGAACGAACCATGAGGAGATAGAGTATCAGATGAACTGACAAAAGTCTAAGAGTGCCCATTCTCACACTAACAGGTTCGCCCCTCAAGAATGATGGTTGGAAGACTACTTTCTTTTTGGGCACGCCTATTTTCAGGGGCTACGTTATATAGTTTTAAGGATATTAATTTGCTTGGTGTTTCCTACAACCAAATAACCTACCTATTTGGATGTTGGGACTGAAATGAACTCCTAAAAAGCTGAGAGATGGGTCGATGGGTCGATGAGCTACTGGCTGATCTGGCTGAGCAGTTTCAACTAGGACAAGAAACACTACACAACTCGACCTGAGCTGCATTTTGGGGGGAAGTAGTATTTTGCGTTAGGTGCGGGAATCCATGGCGAGATCCTTATGTAAATGGTACACCCTGGGTTGGTTGGTTGGGTTATAAAAGGGATGACATTTTCTACCCAATCATATAGGGATTATTAGTCAACCATCACTAGGTGGTGGTTTCAAATATTATTTTGTTCATCCCTATTTGGGAAAATGATCCCATTTGGACTAGTATTTTTCAGATGGGTTGACACCACCAACTAGTATTGAATTTCTATATCGTTGTCAGCGACCTCACCCTGCAAAGTCAAGAAAAAAACATTCTGAAAAGAAGGCCGAAAGAATTCAGGTGTTCAGACCATTCATGAGATATCATTTTGCAATGAATCATTTTCCAATGAACTTGATTACTAATGTTTAGAGACATGAGAAACAGATGTAAGTCCAGTTGGAAAACCTATTTCTTGTATTAATGCCATGACGGCGGCTGAAATCGTCCTCTTGATTGGAGTCCCATGTTCAACCACACGGGTAATAGGTTTGAACCTCCCATCATGAGGGCGATCCCTATTGATGAGGGATGAAATCTTGGTGATTATAACCCGTCGGTTGATCCCTATTGACCTGATAGGGAGTCCTCTTATCGATGCAAAATCTTAGTGGTCTTCTAGGTCTTCTCCAAAGGATGGATAGATAGGGGGTTGAATCCCCCCAGAAACACGAAGCACTGTATCGCTAAGATGTGTTTTGGTATCAAGTACCCAAGATCCATAGTGTCAAAAACTTCATTTTCTGAGACCTCGAGATACTGTTGCTGGACAAAATCCGGCTAACCAGCTGATATGGTAAAATATGGTAAATATCCCATTGTTTACAGAGTTTTATACATCCCAGGTGGTGCCTCATTTCTTCCATCAGCAGTATGTGTTGACTCTGGTGTTTCAGTGGAGTTGTCTCACTCACCAGGAAGAGCAGCAGTTGGCATGGCATTTTGTTTACCTCGTTCAGTTGGGATTGCCCAAATTCCCTACTTTTGGCGGATGGAGGGTAAGGTTTGGGGGATTGGATTCCAGGGAAAAACAGATGCCAATTAAAGGAATTTTCATGAATTCAGTACGAATGTGTGAGTGATGATAGAGCAAGTAGACAAGCAGACATAGATATATAGCAATAACAACCAAAAAAACGAGAAGAAGGAGATGGGCGAGTAGATGAATTCCATGAATATCTACAACATGTCGATACAGAAGCTAAAAACCAAACAGGCCAGAAAATGACTAAGTGAGTTGAGTGATTCAAGCAGACAGGTACAGCGACAGATAGACAGACAGCTGGATGCAAAGGTCGGTTATCAACCGAACAGAAGGACTCAACACATGACATGACAGGATGAATAGATAAATGAGTCATCAATTAAACACAGCAGTAAATTCAATCAATCATACATCAGTCAACAATCCGACAGACCCATCAAAAGATAGGACCTTAGGAGAATGGAAAAGAATGTCAAAGGGGGGTTGCCCATCACCCCTGGAAACTTCATCCGGGGGTTGGTGTCACTGCAATGTCAGCAGTTCAATGTGTTGTTTTTTTTAAGATTCAACTTCCGCTTACATATTCCTCCCTGAAACTAACAGTTCCCCCCTGAAAATTGATGCTTGGAAGACTATACTTCCTTTCCTGCTGTGACACCCGCCATTTTTTTCGGGGTGCTTTTGTTGTTACTTTCAGGGAGGCGTTGTTTTTTGACTCCCTATTGACTCCCCATTTCAATGGGTGTTTTTGAATATCATCCCCTACGCATCATTCTCAAAGCCCACGCCTAAACAGGGGGGGAAAACAAACGAAACGCGTCACCCCACGGTCGATTTTTTCAGATGACCTGCGATGACTAAGGCGCTTGTTGGAAGCCGGAGTTCCTTGGGTCTAAATGAAACTCCCAACGTTTCGGGATGGGGCCGAGGTTGGAATGGTGGTGTTCTGAGGATAGGATGGGCCAGGGTGGAGTTTTACATAGCTGAGCTATAGCTGGTTGGAGTTTGGGATGATTCATGTGTGCTAGGTGTCTAAACTCAACCCAACAGTAGAATTTACAGTACATATTCCTTACAAGGATTCCCTATTAAAGGTGGGATGACCATCCTCAATACGAGGAGTTGATGGACTCTGGACTCTGAATCATGTGTTTCTTTTGAAGGGGGGCGTTTGGATGCTGCTATAGAATCGCCCCCCGAAAAAGGCGGACAACCTGAAATCAATATGGTTTTTCATCAGTTTGAAAGTGAAGGGAGTGGGAAAAGCCCTTGATACTGGTGAAGAAAAATGAATACAGATGAACAGATTTGAAGGTGTGACAAACATGAGGCATCTAGAACCTATAGGGATCCCCCAATCCCGACCAGAAACGATTCAGTTATTTTTAGGGGGCAACAAATTCTGAGACATCTCACAGGATGTCACCCCCCGCCCCCTCAGAAATTATGAGTTTTTTTTGTCATGGGCCATACCCCCTATCTATGTAGGGGATTTTATTACCCAGTTCTATCTTGGCACACCTTAGATAATTCCTTATCCCCCCTAAAGCTCACATATCGCCTGAAAATTGGTGGTTGGAAGATGACATTTCCGTGTAGAATGGCTCCTTTTTTTGGGACATGTTACACTCCGGTAAACTAACATAGCAATGGAAATTCCACCATGTGTAGATGTATTTCCTATTGGAAAAGGTGGATTTCCATTGCTATGTTAGTTTAGCGGAGGGTAATTTTTTTTGGGGGTTGCCAGTTGGCTGTATTGTATAGATGTATGTATGTCACAAAACCTGCTGAACTCTCAGCGTTCTTTTAAGCGGAAAGATTTGCCTATGGCCTATGGCTATCCGACTCTAGAATAAACCATTACCCATAGGATCCCATGGTACCGGGGGCTATTTATCTACATGAATCCTTGATCGTTTTACCGGAATCAATTAAATAAGTAGATATACCCCTCCCTGAAACTAACAGTTTGCCCCTGAAAATGGATGGTTGGAATCCTATATTAGTTTCCTTTTGGCGCAAGGTTGCCTATTTTCAGGTGCTTTTCTCGTTTCGTTTCAGGGAGATCATTCCGTAATACCGTAGCACCCGGCCATGGGAAGAATTGCACATGGATTCCGAAAACCACAAAACGCTCAGGTCATGGTTCGCCTCTTGTTAGTCACCTCCGCAGCAACAACCGGAGCCATGGTGGCGGGTGCCAGCAAGGCGGGGGGAGGGAGGGATTTTTAGGGGAGGTGTGCTACTGTAAATCTACACCCCCGGGAAACTGAACAAAATGAGGGGGCTGGGTGCCTTCTGAAAAGCATTAAAAACGTTTACAAAGTTACCGCAATTTTGTAGGTTTCATGTTAAATTTTTGGGGTGTCGATGAGATACCAAATTGAGTTACTAAAAGATAGCGGAGATCTCATTTCACTATAGTTCGTTGTTTCATAGGGAATTCCCATAATGGTAGTCATTTAACCAACCAGAGTTTTTTCACTGCTGAATTGAACGAAGCATTCTGACATGCCACTAGGTGAGATTGACGAAACCAACCATTAACACGATGAGGGTTTGGATAATTTCCAAAACGTCCATATCAACTCATGAGCCAGATTCTTTACGGGAGAAATCGGTTTCCAAGGAACCTTCTCCGTTTCTTACCCGCGTGATGTTCAGGACCGTAACATTGTTTTCAAACCATCAAACCATCTCAATACAGGAGCTTGATTTCTTCCATTCACAAGGTTGTGTTTTTCCTTCGAATCGTTCTAGCCCTTTCTGCTGTTTGAAAACGTTTCCTCTCTCATCAACCCTCTATATATATATGGGTGTTTCCAACAATAAGGGTACCCCAAAATGGATGGTTTATAATGGAAAACCCTATTAAAATGGATGATTTGGGGGTACCACTATTTTTGGAAACACCCATATAATTCCGAAAAGCCATGTGGGAGTTCCTCCAATGGCAGGCTGTGGCCATGGAAGCGTCGGAATTGAAGATTCAACGTCAGAAACCTGCAGGGACAGTTGTTGTTTCTGTTACTCCCCCGAAAACTAACATGGAACCTGAAAATGAACCCCTAGAAGAGGAGATTCCTATGAAAGACCGTCATTTTTAGGTTCCATGTTAGTTTTCGGGTGTGTACCCCCCTCTGAAATTAACGTAGCGACAATTGGGGATTGGAAGATCTGTTCTTTTTGGGATAGCAGATTTTCCAAACGGTTTACCCAAAAATGATGGTTTGGAAAATGATGGAAACTGTATGTCCTTTCAAATACTGCTATTTTGGGTATCAAATCATTAAGTTTAAGATAGTTTAAAGGGGTATGTTAGTTTTCAAACGATTATGTTTGTTTTCAGTGCGTTTAGACAATGACCTTAGTAGAGAACCTTCAAAAATTGACAGCGTTCATGGTTTGTGAAGGATCTTTTTTGTTTCGATCTTTTTTGTGGATTTGTTGGTAAATCACCATGATAAATTTGTTAGATGTCTTGGATTTGTTGGAAGTTGTACTATTCTTGCTTTCTATCATAGTAAATCACCAGTTAGAGGATTTTTGGTTATTTCCTTTTCCAACCGTCTTTTGCAATTCTTCGTTTCCAAAGTATAATTTATGGATTGGTTTGGTATCCATGTCAGATTTCTAACGGAGTAACTCTGGTGAAAATGGATCTGCCCCTCTCCCAAAAAAACATCGGAAGCACAGATATGGATATATGTATGTACCACATGCGCTGGTTAGTTAGTTAGGATTTTGTCTATCAACATTCTTAAGCTCAAAGAAAATTCCTGGAACAACACGGCTGCCTGGGGGAAGTGGGTAAGTGCAATGTCAGCGAATCTTCACTCTCCAAGCTCGGCGGTTTGGGGGGGTTTCATCGATGTCGTTGCGCTGCCCCGAGGTGTTTTTGTGTCTCCCGCGTGCTTGGAAGATATCTCGCTTCATGCAAGGGATGCCCGTGGCATGCGGGGATGAAAAAAAACGGTGGAAACGGGGAATTGACAGGCCATCATGTCAGAAGAATGCTTCAGAAATCCACCTGCCTCAACTTTTCAGTAGATGAGATAGGTTAGATTCACCCCCCAGCCAGGATGTCAGTGGAAGAAATCCTGCACTACCTGGGATGTATAAAACAAAACCCTGTAAATAATGGGGATATTCTCCATACCAACTGGTTAGCCGGATTTCAGCCATCAACAGTATTAGTCCTTTTTCGCTGGAGTTGAACCCTCCATGGGTGAAATCATCCGCCGCGTTTCGATTCAAGGTGCCACGCCTGTGTAGTGCTGCTGCGACCTACAGTGAAGAGTGGGGTGTTTGCCCAGTGGGCCCGAACGAAAAACCCATGAGAACTTTAAAAAGTGGATAAGTGGGGCAAAACGCCAAAACCCTGACAACTTTTTGTGGGTAAATGTGGGTGTTTCCGAAAATGGTGGTAACCCCAAATCATCCAATTTAATAGGGATTTCCATTATAAATCATCCATTTTGGGGTACCCCTATTTTTGGAAACATCCATATGGTGTTTTCAAACCTGTGGGTGAATCAGACGGGGTTTGGTTCACATTAGTTTTCGGGGTGTTGCCTCAAACTGGGGAAGATGAGATTTACTCGAATTACTCATGTTGACTCATGTTTTGTTCCGCTTGGGGTTGAAACCAGCATACTGATACTGTTGATGTTTTAGACGTCCTAGCCAGACAGACATGAATAATTTCCCTATTGTTTAGGCGAGAGTTTTAATATCTCTGAACAAAGGTGCAAAAAACAGCGGGTTTTCCTGAAGCATCAAGTGGTATGGCGCTTGTTTCTTTCCATATTTCTTCATAGCCTAGAGGATCCATTGGACTGGTAAATATACATACCAATTTACCATGAGCATCAACAAACAATGTACCCCCCCGAAAACTAACATGACAATGGACAATCCACCATTTGAAGATGTATTTCCTATTGAAAATGAACATTTTCCAATGTCATGTTAGTTTTCACGGGTGTAGGTACAGTAAATATACTCATGGGACGGTGGTTTGGGCCCTCTACCCCGAAATTCGCACAGAAGGTGTGTAAATCCCTAGATTGTAGCCATCCTCGAATGCATAGAAGATACTAGAGTCCTACACCTTTGGGGTATGGTCCAATATCATATTCTAAGTGGTCCAGGATGGTTGTAACATCTAGATATTATACTTTGTACATTCATAAAACATGTATAAAACATGTATACTGAAGTATACTGTATACTCTCTCTATATATATATTCGTATATTTTCATTTATTGATATACATTATGTGATAACCATTTCTTTGGCTATGAACACAAGTGTAGGGGTATATGTGTACACCTTCAAATATTGATATATCCTGATATGATATATAAGGATGTACATAAATCTTAATACATAAATACATATCACTGCAAACGTGCGGCCTGGCGGTGCGTGGCCAGTCATGAGCAAGATGTTTTCTTTGGGATGACAAGTCTATCGATACCAAAACAGGGGCTCAAGATGATGTCAATCTTCTGTTTTTGTCATGTTTAAGGGGCATATATAGCAAACCCTGCAACACGATATGAACAGAACGGTGTTTCTTCTCAGAGGGGTTTGAGCGGTAGCCAGACAAGAACACCTCGTTGTTTGGGTTGAATACAGAGCTTTGTTACAGTTTTGAAGCAAGATTTGGTGGCTGACAGTATATACTTCTATTGTTGATGGTTGACATTCGAAACCACCCAAGGGGATGGATAAAACGTGATAAAAGATCTTGACTACGAATGGAACACCTGGCATTCTGAGGACAGATCTCTGGTTCAGGGATGCAAACAAACCCGTCATGGCCTATGTCGGAAGCTGAGTTTTTGTTGAAGCAGGCGCAGGAGGAACAATGTCTATGCCGATTTAGGTGTGTCATGGCATATTGTCATGTTGTATCATGTCCTTTATATATCATTTATATATCCACAATACATACGTATTGTATACATATGATATAGATGTGAGTATCTATTTAGAACGCTTATGATCTTCTACTCAATGACACGGATGGATCATAAACTCCCGCAGTATCATACAAATCTGAGCTGCAATATTTTCTCTCCAGCAACAGCTACTTTTTAGATGACCCTCTAGCAGTTCATAAGCCTAAGAGAGTCACTCATAATTTATAACTTATACTAGGTGGTGGTTTCAAATATTCTTTATTTTCACCCCTACTTGGGGAAGATTCCCATTTTGACTAATATTTTTCAGATAGGTTGAAACCACCAACCAGTATAACTTGAGATTTCGATACCTCCTGCCGTACCTCGGTGGTGGTACCACCTTGGGGTGATGGGTGCCTTCCGCCTTCCCATGGGCCACCGATCAGGTTCCCAGGTTGGAGCCAATGGCATCAGGGAAAAGAAGTCGATGTATTCAAGCGCATGGCATTGATGGGGAGCGGGCCTGAATAAACTACCCCTTGGAACAAATGGTGGTTTGGGAAACGATTTTTTTTGGGGGGCTATTTGGCCTATTTTCAGGGGATATTAGTGAGTCTTGGGGAGGGCATTTGAGACATGTCTTGTGCAACTGATTGTATGTCTACTGCTTTTTTTGTGCTTTGAAACTGCTTGTTCTGAAGATGCAACTAAACTGCAGGGTCGCGGTTGGTTTCGCTTTCCTCCTTTGAAGCCTTTTCCTCTGAAGTTTCCCCATTCCTTAGATGCGCGGTCTCGACCTACTAGATTTTAGAAAACGTGACAAAGTTTTCATTTCGAAAAAAAGTCTCACCTGCACCTTTTTTTGAGGTGGTCTTATATGAATGTATATATCTTTAATGCACACACACATATATATAATATATATATATATATGTACAGTATATCTTATTCCCACCAGCTCACGGATTTTCCAAAAAAAACACCCAGAGATCATCATCATTATATATCCCCCCCCCCTTATGGTTGACCGTTGATTTTTCCCCATCGTGACGGACGGGGCAGGAGCTTGCCAGTTACGTCTTGACGGGAGCCACTGGTGGCCTGGGGAAGTTAGGAAAACCCAACGATGATGGGATTCTGGACGACGGGGGTAAGTTGGAGCCCTTGGGGTTCGCAAAACACCAAGGTTTCCCTTGGGGGGTGGACAAAAACACGTATTCTTTGGGAAAACTTTTGAAAAAGGGGTGCAATCATTTTTTTGGATGATTTTGCCCTATATGTTATGTTGGAAACCTTTGAAAAGACGAACTTGAGAAGCAAGTTGTTTTCGTTTTGGTTGGATTTCTGCTGGTATTACTAGCCATCTTGAGATAAACATGTTGCCATGATTCTAGAAAATAGGTTTCAATTTTTCTCTGCAGAATTATCATTTGTAAAGCATTGCTCATACTCTGCCCATGCAGTCGGATGATGGATGTCAAACTCGAATGTTGTGTGTTTCACATTGGATCTAACCCCCCACCCAGTATGCAAACGTGACAAATCAACGTTTAAACCGTTTAGGTTGGGTTTCCCGTGATTCCCGAGCCTAAACATGGTAATATTCCTGGTGGTCACTATTGCATCCTGGGGCTAGATCCAAGTTACACATCACAATTGCAGAAATGCAGAAAATACCGCCCTACTGTCTTTCCTTGATGTAGGAAAACTCCAGATTTTGAAGGTGAGAAACATATCACTCTCAAATCGCACCGGAAACATGACTGCGTAGTTCTGCTTTTTCACATGGGTTCCATGTGTGAAAGCACCATAATTTGGAGCATGCAGGCAAGCTTTGTGGACGGTTTTTTCCCAACAACCCGCAACCCCAAACTCACACTTGAGGGCTGTGGTATCCTGGTTGGTGAAAGACCAGGCAGGCTGCAGTCATCATTGGAATTTGGTGGTGGTGGTGGTGGTGGTGGTGGTGGTGGTGGTGGTGGTGGTGGTTGATAACGCCTTAATAAGGCCGAATTTTCCTGGGATCAGACGTGGCATTGGGTGGGGTGGGGTAGCTTTAAGATTCGCATGATAATAGGGCTTTGATTCAATTATGCTACATTATGCTGCTTTTGGTTTGTGAACCTTAGAGATGGGGCATAAGATTGCACAACCATGCTTTGAGTTCGTATTCGCTTTGCATGCCTTTGCAAGTGCGTTTGCATTCCCTGCAGAACAGCACCAAATTTCTGTCTGCTGTACAGGTTTACACACAATACATTGTGGTTTGATATATCAGATTTGTTTGCCGATTTGTTTGCCAGTTTCCCATCTCCTCAATCATCGGTGCAATGCGAAGTTTGGCATGTGCTACACTCCCTAAACAAACAGCTCCCCCTGAAACATACCTGATAAACGATAGAAGTGTTGGTTTTTTGAGACAATTCCTTTCCGAATTGGACACACCGCCGTATCTTCACACGCGTTTGCTGTTGAAACTTCAGGAAGGGTAAGTTGATTCCTGGGATGTCATGGCAAGGAACTGCAGATCAATGGTTCGGATTACAGTAAGTTGGTAAATTTACCGGATATTCACCACCTTGACCATCCTTTTCTGTAGAGAATCCAACACCCAAGATACCACGAAACATGCATTTTGTTGTGAAAATGCCCATGTAATTGAATTTTAGTTTGAAGCTTCGAACAATTCGATGTCGATATTCTCGATGTATGTATATAATTGTATGTGTTATAGTAGTGATAAGCCTTAGGGGTAGGTTGCTTGCCACGATTTTTTCCCCAATAATTTCACAACCATTAACCAACATTTTTTCCAGCCAAATGTTCAACCAACATTTTTTCCAACCAACATTTCCAACCAACATTTCCACCCAACATTTCCAACCAATTTTTCATCCAATTTTCCAACCAATTTTCCAGCCAAATTTTCCAACCAACATTTCCAACATATTTTTCCAACATATTTTCCATCCAATTTTCCAATCAATTTTCCAATCAATTTTTGGGGAAAAAATCTTATTACAAATATCGTGGCAACGAACCTACCCACAAGGCCATTGCTAGAAAAAACATGAAAAAA
>DF241950.1:3229-66626 GCA_000507305.1 Breviolum minutum Mf 1.05b.01 | reverse complement strand
TATCTCTATATTTCTCTATATATTTATCTTTACGTACATATATATATATATATATATATCTGTATAGTTTCTGTATACATATATAAAATCAAAAATTCATCAATTTGGAACTTCCAAAGTTTTTCGAAGCAACCCCCTAACAAAAACATACTTGGGAAGAAAACACATGTCATCCATTTTTTTTTGGGGCAATTTTCCAGGCATGCCTGGCATTGCTAAAAATCACGCTCATAAATTGTGAGAAACGCTTGGGATGGGAGCCCCTTAATAATCAACCCCATTAATACACCTACTGTTGATGGACAAAATCCAGCACCACCAAGGATGATGATTATCCCATTATTTTTAGGGTTTTAACCATCCCAGGTGGTGCAGGATTTCGTCCATCAACAGTATCACGTGGGTATCCATTGGGTCCCAACCATCTTTTAAAGGGCTCCCCTCAAGAGGTGGTTCTGACTGCTAGGGGGCCCTCTATCTCAAGGGTTTTTCCCACCATTTTGCCTACTTGGAGGATCATTCCAATTAGTAAGTGGTTAATAACCATGGTTAGTAAGTCCTCTAAGGATCAGGTTGTTCCCCTTGTAAGTGGCCGTTTCATGGCTTATAAATGGGGGTGATCCGATCACCACTTACATCCAGTAGGATGATCCTCCAAGTATGACTCTAATGTTGTTTCAACACACATTTGGAACACACCCCTGTCGCAACCTTTACCAATCCCGCCAAAAACCGCCGGGATTCCTTTCATAGTTGGCGAACGGGGCGTACACCCTGGGGTGTGCTGTAAGGTTTGTGGCACGTAACTTTCTTGGAATGACACACCTTTAACAGGATTCTTAAGTGGGCTGTGGTGATTTCCCTAATCTCCTCTAATGTTCCCTAAAGTTCCCCAACCTTCCCAAACGGAATCCTTAGGGTTTCCCAGGAACACCCCCTCCCCTTGAACACCCCCCTTAAGAACACCACGAACCTTGGGTTGTCCAGGACCAAGATTGTACACATCAAGGTACCCGTGAAAAGTCCACCCAAAATTGTCTACCACACTGAGAAGGCGCTTCTGTTGAAGTTGGGAAAATGGATTGGCCAAGGAAATTAGGACAACAAACACGTTATTGTGGTGTTGTTTGAATTTCAGAAACATTGTTTTGCAAACATTGCATCATAGAATCATATGTAATATCTACATGATATTTAGAATATTTATTGTAAAAAAAACGTCCATTTACCATTTGTGATAACTCTTGGATGAATTTTTCTAAGTCATCCAAAGTTTTAGGGAAGATTTCCCATGCAGTGAGACCTTATCACGTGACCATGTCGGCTCTATGGCTTCCAGCGGGGAAACAAAAATCATCCCAACATTTTTGGACCACCAATTTTTGGACGATTTTTGGTGGGACGATGTGCTGGATCTTTGGGGGCCTAACAGACAATTGTTTTTTTTTTCTACTTGTTCTTTTTTTGGTGTGACGATGTGCTGGATCTTTGGGGGCCAACAACCAGCGATTGGATGCGGCCCGACAGATTTACAACAAGATTTTGAGACAAAACGAAATCACTCCGTTTTGACCAGAGGGGAAGTCTTTAGAGATTGTAGGGGATGAAATGCCTCATTTCATCCAACATGGCAGTGGAGAATCTAACCCGCCAGATTTTTAATATAATATAGATACCAAAAATGACCACATTTAAAAGGAGCTACCTTTTCCAAGCCATGATTTTGGGTATCCATGCTAGTTATCAGAGGGTAGTATTTTTATTATGTTTTTGCCATGAAAGGCTGGTGCTTTTCCAGCATGTTAGATTACCAGAGAGTCTCCCTTTGGGCTCTCCTTTCTCCTCCATGTGTGCCAGATTGTGTCCCACGCGTACGATTGTGAAGATGGCTTGCACAATTTCCAGGACCGTGTTGTTGTTGTTGTTGTTGTTGTTGTTGTTGTTGTTGTTGTTGTTGTTGTTGTTGTTGTTGTTGTTGTTGTTGTTGTTGTTGTTGTTGTTCTTGTTCTTGTTCTTGTTCTTGTTCTTGTTCTTGTTCTTGTTCTTGTTCTTGTTCTTGTTCTTGTTCTTGCTGTTGCTGTTGCTGTTGCTGTTGCTGTTGCTGCTGCCGTTTTTGTCGTCGGGAAACCGACATACTGAAGGCATATAAAAAGGTATGAATAGTGGTGGATGCTCCCCCGGCACCAGGATGATTGCATTTGTGGTAGGGGATCCTTATAAACCTTCATGTGTTACTGCTACTAAGAGGGTTTTTGCATCCCAAGGAATAGTGATGGATGGGCTTGGAATCTGTCTAACACGGAGTTTCCAAACTCTGGCTACTTCAGGTGTAAAGGAGCATGGGATTTATAACTACCTTCCCTAAAACTAACATAGCACCTAAAATTGGATGGTTGGAATACCAGTTTCCTTTTTGGATGGCCTATTGTCAGGTGCGAACTGTTAGTTTCAGGGGAAGGTATATATACTATCCCCATTTGATATCTTGGCAAATCTCTTGGAACCGTCCCTTATACGGAAAAAAGACACCTTTAGATTTGGTGAGTTGTTTTTTTTTGAAACAACTCACTCCCTTTGGGCCGGAAAAAACCCAAGTTTTGCCTAGAGGCCTGGATTCGGAACATCGCCTCATCTTTTGGGGAAAAAATCGGAAAGAAACATCAGTAGGAAACAAATACCAAAAAGGGGCGATTCACTGAGTTCTTGGAAGGTTTTGGTTCGGTGAAACCACTCAAAGATGTGAATGATACAAGATCTCACCCACAGACTGGAAAGATACCCAACAGACACTTCACCAACAGTTTCTGTTTCGGAAATTTCTTTCTTTTCGGGTTTGTTGGGTGAAGTTTTTTTTAGGAGACCGGAACCTTTCCCACATTATGTGGGGAAAAAATCTGTTCCAAACGCCCTTGGTTTCTCCCACTCCAGGATGCTTGGTCTCACTCCAAACGCCTTTACTGTTGCTGGAAGACATCTATTGGATGCCCACATGCACACACAGCTCCTGGGTTGCATTGAACAACGTCCTTCCGTGGGGTCTGGAACGTCCGTGGGGTGACCGTAAAGGAACTCGTAACGTGGGGGTTTGTCTTATACCATTTTTAGGGGCTTATATATATAACCCATATGTTGGGGGGTGTAAAACCGTAAAACCTTCATTTTTCGTTGTTTTGGGGTCCAAGGATATATAAACATATATATATATATATATTTTTATTCTTAGATCTTAGGCCCAAAGAAACTTTTGAGGATCCGAGGACAGAGACAGGATCCTTACACTTTTTTTGGGGGTGCCTGCTACTTCCAATTGAATTGGACATAGCCAGGGGTTCATGAATCCTTCGAGATTACCATTGATCGTTAACCATGAGCAGCAACACTGGGCGAAAGATGTGAGCCACGAAGAAATAACACCTACTTTCCGTTATACTGGTGGTTTAATAGGGATCCTTATAATGGCTTATTATGATCCCTATATATTGGGTAGTATAATCCCCTATAAACCCTAAAACAACCCGAGTTTTTTTCATTGCTCATGTGAAAAGTGCTGTTTTGGCATCAGACCCAAAAGCAGCCAAAAATCCATCAAAAATTGAATGGGACCTGACCAACGGACCCCTAAGCAAGTTACTAGAGTTATGAGATACTCAGGTTTAGGGGTCCGTTCACTGGGTCCTGTTGGAGATTTCTTGGAAAAAAAACACACATATCTCTCTGCGAATTAGGGCAACATGATGTTTGGTCCATCATTTAAGGAGAAAGGCCGATCCGGCACCGCCAGAAGCATTGGGAGTTTTTCAGTCAACTTTCACGGTTCCAAAGCATGGAAAACACAGATCCTCCCAAAACCATCCAAAAAGAGGGTAGGGAACATCTGAAGGATTTGGAGAAATGGCACTTCTTCATAGATGGAGGTCAAAAATTTTGCATTTTCCTCTAGAGTTCCGTGTTGTGTTCCAACTGCTTTTGATAGATCATCGGCATGATTTGCTTGCCTTGCAGGTCTACCACACCAAGACCATCTATCATACCAAAGTGGTCCCAAGAAAGGCCAAGAACCGCTCCATGTTGGGGTGTCATTCATGGGAAGTGTCTGACTTTAGAAACGCATTTGCGTACAAGTTGAAGATGGAATAGATCTCTAGAAACATGCAAGATTTTGTGTCTCTACCGTGTCTATCACAAAAGAAAGAGTATATTAGAATATATTAGTATATACTCTTGCTTCATGGAAAGTAGAAAATGGATATCTCCAGCTTATGTCTTCCCCTCGTAAAAATCACTGGAAGACGACTTGAAGATTTCCGTATTGCCGCTGGCTGGGTCATGAGTCACGATTCGAACCTGACTCTTGTAGGTGCACCTGCCAGCAAAGATCATCTACAAAGATGTCACGGTCCACCCGAAAGTGGAGATTGATTGCAACAGTGGTCTCTTGGCTTCCTCTTTGGCTTGGATTATTTATAAAGGGTAGACCTCTGAAGATTAACGGCTGGGTTCCATGTCCTCATGGAGGTGGATGGAAGATCAGGGATTCCTTGGAAAAGATGGGTGATGGCTGTAGGTTCCAGCTAAGTTTATCTTCCAGGGTGTAGATCCAAGTGTGAAGTAGTTTCCAACAGCTTTTTTTTGCGGTTTCCACCTCAATTTTTTTTGGGGAAGAGCTTGACCGTGGCACTGTTGTGTTTGATGGATTCTTTTTCCTAAATGGTTGCAGGGTTTGTTCTAACCAGATGCAACCGAACCTCTTCAAAAGATCTTTTGTGGTATAGATCTTTTGACTTCAAACGGGTCAGTGAAGACCCAAACTGAACGGCTTTTTCTGGCGTGTTTTCTTTTCCATCCCAGATCACCAATTATCCAACAGAACCATTCAAAAAAGCTTCCAGGAACACTTTTGTTGTGGGCCTCCCACCATGTTGAGGTTTCAGTAACTGGTACTATGGCTGGTCCGAATACAAGAAGCATTATTGCTGTTCGAAGGTGCTTGTTCGTTTAAAAAAAGCGTTGGTGGTTGGTCTTTGGTGGGTTGGAAGTTGGAAGTTTTTTTGTTTTTTTTGGGGTAGCAGCTGCAAGTGTTCCCCAACCAACCGACCCTCCGAAACGTTGAAAAAAGCGAGTTTTTTTTCCCCCTAAAAGAAAGGGTGACCTGGGCCTGGTTTTCCCCCCAAAAAGGAGGCCAACAAAAAAGGTCTTCCAACATCTTTCCAACCATCCATTCAGGGGCGAAGGTGTTGAGATTTTTGGGTTTAGGATTTTTCACTGAAACTACGATCCAGCTACAACAGTCCCCCTGAAAAATTCCAAATGGGTTGGATGGAAATTTTAGGGGGTGGCACCCTCGAGGGAACTAACATATCCCCTCCCAAGGTAGGATATGTTCGTTTCCTGGAGGGTAACAATTTTCTACCCGATTTTTTTTTTCCATTTCCCTGGTGGAGGTTGGTTTCCTTCTGTTGATGCTTCAGAAATCCCAAACAACCACCTGGGATGTATAAAACCTATGTTTCAACCCCAAACAATGCTCTATTTAAGAAGAACACCCTCAAAATCACCATACATTTGGATTGTTTGATGACCTCCAAATGGGTACCCTCCAGGGAACTAACAAATATCCCATACCAGTCGGCACTTTTGAGTCGATGATTTTCGGAACTTCCGCAGGTGGGATATGTGATCCTTCCCTGGAGGGTAATTTATATGGCATGGGTGTTTCCAAAAATAGGGGTACCCCAAAATATATGGTTTATAAGGGGAAAACCCTATTCAAAATGGATGATTTGATTTTGGGGGTACCACTAGTTTCGGAAACATCCAATATGGGTGTTTCCGAAAATGGTGGTACCCCCAAAAAACACCCCAAAATGATCATTTTTAGTAGGAAAACCCATGGTTGTTGGGGTACCACTATTTTCGGAAACATCCAAAAAAACAGATTCCTTTCTCCCAAGTTTCTCCCAAAAAATTCCCTGGCAGGTGCAGAAGGGTTGCGCTGGATCCTGGCACGGCTTCATCCACGGCCATGGCGAAGCCCATGTGAACGTGGGCCACTTTGGTCGCATCCCAACAAAACAACGGTCGTACAGCGGCTGGTGTAGGTGTAGACCAAAACACTCCGGGTAACATAACCTATGGACCTAAGGACCTATGCCTATAGGTGGTGGACTTTTTTTAAAATATTTTTGGCATTTTTCACCTCCGAATTAAAACATGGGGAAATTCATGAATCCAATTTGACGGCCCCGCAAAAAAATTTTAACCACCAACTAGCCAGCCATAATTTCAAGAAATCCCACTCTGTTTGATGCTATTTACTGCGAAAAAAAAACACCGGGGGATTTGGAACCATGGCTATGTTAGTTATGCAGGAGGGTTTCCTACCACTCTCTCAGGCAAAAACGGGGGCTGGTATTTCGTTTTGGGGTGGCGAGGGGGGAGGGTGTGTTCCCTTAATGTCGGGATACACCGAAAGAATACCCGAAAAAAACTCCGTTTTCATCAGAATCATTGCATTTTAGTGATGTTTGTTGGCCACATCCATCACTTAACTAGGTGGTTTCAACGATTTTTCATTTTCAACCCTACCTGGGGAGATGATCCATTTTTTCAACTGGGTGGTTCAACCACCAAACTATAGTAAAAGTCTTCCTGTACATACTACATTGGTTCCTTTGGAAAAAATGATGAGTTTGTTTGACGGATATTATACCCTCCAGGAAACTAACATATCCCCCAAAAATGGCATTTTGAAGATGACTTTCCTTTTCCCAAGGTGGGATATGTAATCCCATGGAGGGTATTTTTTTCTGATGGATAATTTTCCAAGGTCATGCCACTGGGCACATCTATGATTGCGAGGCTGGGTTTTTCAGGGTATGCTTTGGGGGTGGCCAAAACCCTCCTTCATTTGTCGGTGGCAAATGAAGGTTTTCAGCAATCTCCTACTGAATTACTACATACTCCTGGTAGTTTCTATGACTGGGAGGGGTGGGGGGTGTAACCTTGCAAGGTATGGTAGCTTTTTTTGGATAAACTTTCGCTATTTATAATTCGCATCATCTTCTAAATGGATCCTATCTAATCTCAAGCCAATTTCCTTTACTAAATGTTTGTTGTATGACAGGTGTCAGTTTACGGTCATTTCACCCACCCAGAGAACTACTATCACAAGCCGCTAAAAGTTGGGTCCACAATCTGTTGTATCCGTTGGAACCAAGCCTAACGGTAGGCTGGCTTCTCCAATTGGTTGCATGGATGGTCCGACTCCAAGAAAGATTGGTGCTGCGACAAGGAGCAGAAGGGATGTGTCAAGTTCCATTGTGAACACAAAGATGTGGGCACATGGTCCCTTGGCAAAAAAAACCTGCACAAAAAAACAAACACACACACACACAGCCCTGGAAAGGGTGGTGAGGATTGGGGAAAAAAAGGAGGTAGAAGGCTGATTTTAGTGCCTAGTGATAGTGCGTATGTGGCTCAGGAAAAACAAGCATGAAATATTGGCTGCTGCTGTTTGATTCCCTGGAATTCAATTCAATACATGGCAAACCTTCATTATGTGTTCTTTTTCTGAGACCTGATTTGTCTTGACCCTTCATTAAGTTCTCCCAATGCCCCACGGAGCAAGCGTGTGCATTTGCACACTAATTGCTCCAATGTTTTTTTCAAAACCGCAAATGTTATATATAAGTGATCCTTTTTTGTCAAAACCTATTTTTTTAGCCAAAATAATCTTTTTCCAAACCCAAACCGTACCCAGGTCCAGTGAAAAGAGGGATTGGTGCTGTGGCAATTTCCAGAAAGGCTGTGCTGCCACAACCTTGTCACCAGAGGGTTGTGCCGCCAGCTGTGAAGTGCATGGTGAACATTCAACCTGTCAGGAGAGTAAGGGGGAGGATGGCCAGGGCTTTATATATATCCCTTGAAAAGGGGGGATTTTGTTGGTGAAAATTGGGGCCTGTTGTGAGCATGGTGAGTAAGATACATATGATTATATATATAATATATATATATATATAAAGTAATAAATGGTATAGTATGGTATAGGATAGAAACGTATGTTGTAGTGGAAGAGTAATTTGTATAAGTGAGCAATCTCTTTTGATCGGTACGATATCTTGACAAATCTGGTATGACATTTCGATGAATATTCATTGCTCATGACTCATAATGGCTAAGGTTGGGGTCCTTTTTTCGCCCATACTCACATGAGTTTTGCCAGCCAGTCGAGCTTTAATGAACGGTAGTATTATCATCACGACCGATTTTTTGTTTTAGCTCCATGTTTTCAGTGGTTTGATTTCTTCTCTCGGCTCCCAAAATGAATCCAAGTCCCATTGCATCATACAGAGAGTACCCTCCAGTAAAACTAACGTCAAGAAAAACAGACGATTAAATAGGCAGATATTTTTTAGAACCCCAAAAAGGAAGCCACATACACACTTGATACACACAAAAATTCGGCAAGCTCAAGTCCGAACCACCATCGCTTGTTGAAAAGTAGAAACAACTCCTTGCTTTAGGGAGTCGGATTTTCAAAACTATCCATTTGGCCCCTAAGGGAAAAGTGCAGAGTCTGAAGGCTTCTTACACATCTATATAATACAAAGATTCCAGAACGTCTTTTAAGACTGAATTTTAACTATAATCTCTTTTGGATGTCGAAGTTTTTTTTTTGAAATCCTAACACACTCACAATGAAAAGTTGGAGATTCACCATGACCAAAAACTGCATTCCGGGTCGGGAGTGGTGTCTGATTTTTGAACACTTCGGGTTGTTGAGCTTGGGGGTGGTGGTGAGGAGCGTATTGACTGGGCTCAAAAGCATCAATTTGGAGCACATGAAAATGCCTGCGAATTGGCATATAGCAAGATTCAGGCTCCGGGGGAAAACCCTCGGTTGAGTGGTTTTTCGGGTCCAGGGTGCTGGTTGGTTTTCCTGCGCGTTTCTCCGGTCCAACGAAGGTCCAACGAAAGGTTTTGTTGGATGTTGTTGGTTAGGTTGCGTCGTTGCGAAACCAAACAGATCTCTGATTAGTTCATGTTGGTGTATTTTTTTCACCAAGATTTCCACCAACCAAATTGACTCAAAAGACTCAAAATGCTTTAAAAGAGATGTTCTCTTTTCGAAACGTCGGGTGTTGGTTGGAACTTTCCAAATCTCGCTCGGGTTTTTGGCTGCCACTTCTCGGTCACAGCCGACAGCCCGACAGCGATTCATGTCATCATTTTGGGATGCGATTCCCCCCTCCAACCTCCAACCTCCAACCGCCAGGATTTCTTACAATTTTGTCACGTCGGCGTCCTGGGAGGGGGGAGCATCCCAATGTATATCACACAGGTCACGGCCGAAATGATGCTGAAATGACACTGCTGGTATGTAAATGTAAAGCCAAATGAATCATTACGTGAGGCGATCATTTATTTATGCATAGAATATTCATTCTTTATCAATGACTGCGACCAGATGTTCTAGCTTTTTGTGATTGTTATACAAGGTTTCTTGATGTCATAAGTCCACAAATCAATAGATCAAGTATAGTCAATATACTATACCATGAGCCCTGCCAACCCTCCCTCTTTTATTATGATGTACTGTTCCCCAATTCTTGAGAATGGCTTCCCCATATAGGCCCCCAAAACCATGAAACAATGAAAAAACACAGGTTTTGGCCCACCTAAAAACCAGGTTATTTACCATAAATAATTCTCTAAAAAATGTAGGTTTTAGGGGCCCATGGCTATGCAAAGCTTCTCAAATGTTTCGCTGTGGAAGCCTCCAGTCTCCAGGTGGAGTGCGATGTGTGCCGTGCCTGCTCAGTACAGGCGGCTGGGTGCCAGGTGCATGCCGTGGCGCAAGATCCATACGACTGCACCTTGGAAGGTAGAGGATTTTTATTGTTGCTTGTTGCTTGTTGCTTGTTGCTTGTTGCTTGTTGCTTGTTGCTTGTTGCTTGTTGCTTGTTGCTTGTTGCTTGTTGGTTGTTGGTTGTTGGTTGTTGTTGTTGTTGTTGTTGTTGTTGTTNTGCTTGTTGTTGCTTGTTGTTGCTTGTTGTTGCTTGTTGTTGCTTGTTGTTGGTGGTTTTTGTGGTGGCAGTTTCAACGATATCCATCTCACATCCAAACCGCGGCAAGAGACTTTGTGCTTTTTTTTTTTAATCGTTTCCCTTATTAACCCCTATTAGCCATTGGTTTCCTTTAATAAGGCCTTGTAAAACCCTTATTTCTGAAGGGGGTACGTTAGGGGGGAGGGGGGTAGGTTGACCAGCTATGATTCGATGCAGCTTGTTTGATGCAAATGCGTTTTCTAATGTCGAATTGCTGAGTTTCTTAGTCTAGGTGGTGGTTTCAAATATTTTTTTATGTTCATCCCTACCTGGGGAAATGATCCAATTTGACGCGCATATGTTTCAAATGGGTCGGTTCAACCACCAACTAGTAGTATATCCTTGCCTCCCAAGTTTGGGTTCTTTGCCTCCCAAGTTGGGTTGAATCACTCGTGAAGTGGGATGTTCTGGTGGTGTAGGTAGGTTGGCTTCTATATAGAAGCTGATAGTCTGGGAAGGGACATCCTAAGAAACCATGTGACACCAACATCACCAGGTTTGAGATCTAAATTTTAGTGAACAAAATTCATGGGATTAAATCATGGGACTGGTATATTTACCTACATTGACCATAAGAACAAACCAAATGTAGGTATTTATACCATACATGGATGGTCAACATTCCTGAAATCGGTCCCAGATTTCCCGGATGGCAGTCCCTTAAACCTCCACAGTCGCAAAGGTCGCGAAACATCGTGAAACCAGGGGAGGTGGCCGGTGGATTAAAAAACATCACAGCCTCCCTGAAGTTGAACAACATCGAATCCGAACAATGATTGTTGGAAGACTATGATTAAAAATAACAGCCCTGAAGTTTAACAACAAAAGCCCCTGCAAAGATACCATCTGAAAAGGAGGGTAGTCTTCCAACCAATCATTTTTCAAGGGTTTTTGCTGCGTTAACTTACAGGGGTGTACTGCCTTCTTTTTGGTGCAAAGTTGTTTGGCTGCCAAATAGCTTTGCACGTGCCTGAGGCAATGCGGCCTTAAACAACTTTGCACGTGCCTGGTCTCCTCCCAAGAAGCATTGGTGCTGTGATAATCGCGGCAAAGGTTGTGAGGGCAGCAGTCCTCCAACGGTGGATCCTGGTGCTGGAATGATGTGGAAACATGTTCAGGTGAGTGGTGCATGGACCTGGGTTATTGTGGCTGCAGGTGGTGCAGTTGGTGGTACTCCTGCCAGCTTACCATATGCCTGTAATGTGGGATTGGCCAACTGGAAGATTGGTTGGTCTGATGCCAAGAAAACTTGGTGTTGCTCACATCAAAAACAAGGTTGTCCAGGACAAGCGGGAGGTTTGGCCACCAGTGCGTCACATGTGACGGTCCACTACACGCATGGTGGAACCATCTCAGGTGGTGCAGCAGGTGGTGCCGCAGGTGGTGCCGCAGGTGGTGCCGGAGGTGGCGCTGCAGGTGGTGCTAGTGGCTCTTGGTCTTCCTCTTGGCATTCTTCGGGTGGTGAGACGCATGTGACGCATGTCGAGCATCACGTTCATGTTGTTCATCATCATTGAGGCGTGGTTTTCGAAATCTGTTTTTTTGTTCTTTTTGTGATGGCTTTGGGGTGATTTTTTGTTTTCTTTTGGGCGGGGAGGAGCATTTCGTCCAAATGAGATTGATGCAATCACGATCACGATGGTTTCAAATTTCAAAGAGGATTCTCCATAAAAGAGGTCCTTTTCATATATGTTTTCATGTTTTTTTTTTTCATGGAGTTCCCCTCCCCGACTTGTTTGTTCCACACTTTCCTTTCATGAACAGTTCCACCCAAAAAAACGCTGCAACTGCCCGGGACCCGGCCACCCGACCGCCAGGACAGTGAGCAGGCTCCGAAGCTCCGAATGGCCTCCAGCGGAGCCCGTTGGATTTTTTTTTTCGGGTTGGTGGTTTGGGGCGGACGTCTCGGCATCCCTAGGCTATCAACCTCAATGTGTTGAGATGCTTGCGGGATGACCAAACCTAAGTAAGACGTGAGAAACGCCCCAACGCCCCAACCACCCAAGACAACAAAACTCACCTTGATGTGCCGAAGATTTTTTGCAAAAGAAAAAAACGTTACAATTCCCCGCAGAGTGGGTCTGATGATTCCTTTGGATGTTGCATGAGGGTCACCATAAAGTAGGGTATAACTTCCTGGTACCGGAAATAATCATTTACAAATGGTTGTTTCAATTGGATGATTAACCAAATCTTTACGTGAAACATGGTTGTTTCACCAAACAACCATTGTAAAAGTGGATGTTTAGGGTTCAATATTCTTCTTGGGAATCTACCCAAAAACTGCGCCACTTTTGAGGTAGTTTGCCGGTTGCCAAAATTTTTCAGATGGGCTGAGAACAAAAGACCAAATGATCCCGCATGGTTTCGGTCACCAACAACTTCAGAAACCAAGTATTTTGGAAAAAACACCAAACTTCCCCCAAAACATTTCTACCTGGTGGTTTCAAATAGTTTTTTTTTCATCCCTACCTGGGGGAATGATCCAATTTGACAAGCATATTTTTCAAATGGGTTGAAACCACCAACTAGATTTGGCCCCTACATTTTGTCCAACCAAAAAAAAGAAGTGAATTTGCAGCTTGCTGAAAGAAACCAAGGAAACCAATCTACGTCTCTAGACAGGGGTCATTAAATTACCTATATTTGGGGAACCAACAAAACAAATGTATGTTCATATTGAGTGATCTACCCATATTTAACAGTTCGCCCCTGAAAAGCTACCTTCCCAAATAGGAAAGGATCGGAACGTAGTATTGCGAGCAGCATTTTTGAGGGTCTACGTTAAACTTGCGAGGTGTTCTGGAATAGCGCACCGTTTGTTTGGGTTAGTTCTAATCTAATGACCCCTGCTAGATGACTGTCTAAACAACGTCGCGATTGAAAACTCAGAAACAGCTCCGTGAACTTCTTAAGGTGCGCTAACTGCCGGCAAAACCTCCAAACAACGTTTCCATTATAAAATTTTCGGTGGTCACCAGGTATTTGTTTGGTTTGGGAAATGACATGACTACCAGGTTTTGGGAAGCCAACTTCAGGTTTGGGAAGCTTAAACATGACTACACAAAACCCTCCCGGCGAATTACAATTACAGCACTTTTGAGTCGATCCATTTCTTTTGTTGAAGCTTTGGATATGATGACATCAGAATCTGGAAGTATATAGGTAACTTTGGGGCGTTGGGGATTTTTTTGGGGGCTTCATGGTTTGATGGATTTTGATGATTTTTGTATTTTTGAAACATGAAAATCAAAGGGCTGGATTTGTCCAGTTTTTTTTATTCGAAAAGATGGAGATTGGCATCCAGGTGCATCGAGGTGACACTGAGTCACTTCAAAACTAGCTTCACTTGCACTTTAGGCCGCGAATAGCAACGCACAGCAGTTGGGTCATTTCTGCCGAAATTGTCGGTTTGGTGTTTTTTTAAAGGCTTTCAGGTAGCAAGAACCCATGATTTCAAGGCGTTTTTTTGTTCCTTCAAAACCAATGCCAGCTGGAAAATTCTGCGAAATTGGATGATCGGATCATGGACCCAACGCGGAACAAGCGCCACGTCATTCGGAACCGGTTGTTTCACCGCGTGAAAGTCGCCGTCTGACAACAGGCAAAGTCTTGGCGTCCCCAAACCCTATGGGGAACTCGAAAGGAAGCATGGTGAAACATGCCACCAAAAAGAGGCCTAGCGACAGATTTGACCTTAAAAGGTACAAAATAGATCTGAATAGCGCCCTGTCAGGAATCCTTCTGCTGCTGTTGATGGTTCAGAAATCCGGCGAGCACCAGTTAAGGTTGGTAGGTTTATCAGTTTATCCCAGGATTTACAAGGCTTTATACAGCCCAGGTGGTTTGCCGCATTTCTTCCATCAACATCCAGCTTGGTTCATCGTACTTCCCCATCTTAAATGTAGTAGGCTCATAGGGTCCTGGATGTGACAAAAATGAACATGCTATCAACCCAAGGGTTTTATTACTGGATGGATGGTTCTATGTTAGGATGATGCTGCCAGTAACTCCCTAACAACAATGATCGTCAGGTTTTTTTTTGAGAATACCTACAAACCTTTCCCACTTTTCCACGGGGTACCTATCTTATACAGCCGTGATGAAACATGTTCGGGGCAGCCCACAAAATTCCACTCTTACCGGGGGTATCGGGTATCATCCCACGTTTTTGTGATACTCCGGGGACCAAGTTACACCGGTCTCCGGACATTCCCCCCCACCTATCTGGTCCTATCTATCTGTTTACAGGGTTCCAGAATTTTTCAGGTACCGTGTCCCAGCAATTATATAGATCTTCACTCCCCTACACTTCTGAGACCTCTTTGAGTTTCGATGAATTTCCAACAACCCAATGCCGAGGAATCTTTCACAAAACCGCAGTTTTTTTGGTTTTGATTTTCACAAAATCCACGTCACAACCTGAAGGAAAATCTCTTTAAGTTGCTAAGCTCTTCAGGGTACACCCTGGAAGATTAACATGGAACCTACAAATCACCCATTTAGAAAGGAACATGATCTTCCAAACCTCCATGATTATGGTCCATGTTAATCTTCCAGGGTGTAGAGCTTCTTGGGATGCTTCCCCCCCTCCAACTTACCATCTGAATTGTGGCATTTTTTGGGCCCTGGGATTCCAAGCTAAAACTTCACGGTACCGCCCTTAGGGCTTCGCTTCCCAAAATTTATGGAGTATCTCCCAGCTATGTTATTTTGATGCAACCAAAAAGGCTTTCAAGATATTTTTAACGGGACAAATCTCCCCACAATTTGGATCTAAGTGCCATTTTTTTTTTCATTTGGGCTAAGCTAGCACTTAACCAACCAGGAGTTCTTTGAAAATTTAGCAACGCATCGGAACGCGCATGACTTTTCGAGGTCCCACAGCTGCTCTTAGTTGGATCTTGTGGCTTGAAAAACATGGGTGATCTTTTCATGGTCGAACATGGTTGTCTGAACATGACGGACATTTTCCTTTGACAAAAATCACCTGCTTCAGTTGATCCTGTGACCTGATTTAAGTTTTGAAAATCAGAGAAACTACACCACCGAAATTTAACAGTTCGCCCCTGAAAAATGATGGTTGGAAGATGAGTTTCCTTTTGGGATTGCCTATTTTTTGGGGCTATGTTAAATTTCAGGGGTGTAATGATGCTTCAGAGCAGATGCAAAGGCTCCAGGACCAAAATTATCTTTATGTTGCTTAATGTTTAAAGGTCCTCCATGGATTCATGGCTGATCGTTTGCTGGGAACCATCCCAGCAAATTCTTATGATTTCCATGGTATTTTGGGTTGCTATTCTTTTGAATCATGATTGAGTCCAAGAGACAAGGCATTCCAAACTTTATGATGGAAGGAGTGATTGGATTGGATTTGATATAGTATTTTTAACCATGGGGAAGTTTTTTTTTTTAGCTCAATTTATTATACATCGTCTTTCAAATCGCCTTCTGAAGTTTAGATACATGATTTCCGAACATTCCCCATGATCCAAGATCCAACTCGTTGAGAGAAGCGAAATCAAACGACTCGCATTTGCATCAATCTCGAGTAAAATTTCCCCCCAAACTCGTTGGGTGGAATGCCAAGGGGCAAAGTCGCCGAGGTGTTCTAGTTGGGACCCCAACGACCCAAAAAAAAGATGTTGGTAAAAACTGTTTCGGACATACAGGAATACATACATACATATCGATTACTGTATTTGATTGCACCTTCTTTTCAAGAGTTTGTTGAAGCAAAATGATATCTCTATAATACAGATTTACGATTGTATATATATATATATATATATACATACTGTAGTTATATATATACTACACATATTCTACAAGCTCTAGAATGCGTTATGTACTGTGTAAACATATGATATATTGCAGATTGTGCGTTTTATACCATGGATCAATATTACACATAATATATGACACTATACTATACATTGCATAATACGTATAATATCTTCAAATATATCTGAAAAATGTTTGACTTTATTGACTTCAATATACAACGCACATTCTTTTTCTAATTCATCGAAAATACGTTATATACTATATATTGACGATACCCTATTGCAAATACAATATACAATATAGAAAGGATTCAGTAGGTATATTTTTTTTGAGTCTCACAAGGTTAATTTGCAATATCATAACATATCAAACGCATTGCATAAATATTTTGTTAGTATACATTCAATGATACAGTATATTATACATGTGTATATTAGATATCATAGAACATCTATCATATGCTATATAGTATGTATAATACGTATAATATGTACAATTGATAATATTGCATTTTTTAATGAAGGATATTTAACAGTATATATTCATTAATACAATACTTGTGATTTTACCATCGGACTTCCATGGGGTGGAGATTGTTGCGGCGTAGGCTGGCACTTTGAACTTGCTTTTAAGTGAGTTTCCCTCTTCGTTCGGATAGATTTGTCATAAGGGATTCTTAAGGGATTCTCGTGGGTAATATTGTTGATGGAAGAAATCATGCAGAAGTTGATAAGTAAATGATAAGTAATTTATCCCATGATTGACAAGGTTTTATACATCCCAGGTGGTGCAGGCTTTCTCCATCAACAGTATGTGATTAATAACCTCTCAGTAAGGCCTTATTTCTTGGGGTGTGTGGGCCATTGCGGGGTTACCCGCTTACTCTTAGATTCCCATGAATTTGTGAGTTGCACTTTTTTTTGTTTCGTGGCTCAGGTGGATTTTTGTTTTTTTTTTCAGATCAGATCTTTCCCGATAATTTGGGCTATAATCAAATCACTAGTTGAAAAAAATCTGCGAATACATCGGTTTGGAACTCTTAACAACCAGTTTCAAATGGATGTTTGGCGAAACAACCGTTTTTATGTAATGATTTGGAATCATCCAATCTAAACAACCATTAAAAACTTATTGTTTGGAGTTCCCAGCTAGGAATTGAACGTTCAAAATGGTAGGAAGAAAACATAAGAAAACATCAAGAAACTCAGACGTTGGCTTCTGGATATGTGGTTTTTTCCATCCCCAGTGATGCTCCATGGGAGTGATGATGGAGAGATTTTCCAGCTCCAAAAATCACTGCATAGAAAAACCCAAAGTGAACAATTTTCACCGCCAAAAAAAACATGACATACTTCATCTTTTTTTTTGGGGGGTGGGGAAGATTTGCAATACCCTCCAGAGAACTAACATATCCCTCAAAAATGGCATTTTTGAAGATGATTTTCCTTTTCCCAAGGTGGGATATGTTCGTTCCCTGGAGGGTATAGTTCAGATGGAAGGGATTTTAGATCATCAACTACGTTCTTTGGAGGTCGGAAACTCACTGCGATCGCTTTTCGGGCAAATCTGAAGGCACTCGAGATTCAACTGTTTAGCGGGTGTTGCCCGAAGCCTAAAAAAAATCACCCGGAAGCACCGGTGTTTTTGCGGTGTTTTGGCGCCAGGTGTGGTAACACAAGGGGCGGTGTTACGTGGGTCTTTCTCAACTTTTTTTTGGGGAGACTTGGTAGGTAGGAGGACATCTCGGAAAATGTCTAAAGTGGAAAGTGGAAGGTTTCTATTTCTATCCGTTTTCATTGGTTTCAGACATACGGCAGCATGTTTTTTTGGAAACGTTCGAGGCGGAGGAGTGTAATATAGAATCAAAGTATGATGAAATCATGAAAGTATGCAAAAGATTTCCACCAACTTCTTCCAACTGACCTCTTGATCACCCAAATGGAGAAATGCTTGACCGCCTGAAAAAGGTCACTTAAACGGGCCCAAAAGGGTCGCACTCGGAAGAACCTGGGCACTCTCCAAATCGCACCCAATCCATCATTCGGCTCCGCCAGCGTTTTCGTGAGTCTCCGTCTCCCCCCAACTCGACGACACCAACCCGCCATGGTGAAGATGACGAGCCGCCGTGGACGCCGCCTCGGCGCGGTGGCTTTGACGCTGTTCTGCGGCTCGCTATGCTTCGTGCCTGGACCCGGGAAAACACCAAGCCCAGCCTCCAGAGAAGCAGAGGCGGCTTCTACTTCTGTGGGTTTTCAGGGTGTTTTTTTTGGGGGGGCGGGGGGGGCCAGTTTTGGGGGTTGAAGGGAGGAATTTGGAGACATTTTCTTGCTGCTAAATGCCCAAGGTAAAGGGACAGCAAATCTGTCATGCGCCCTTAGCATTGTGGTTTGGGTTTGGGGATGGCTAAGGGACATACAGCCCTGAAGATTAAGATGGAACATAACACATCACCCAATTGAAAATGAAAATCATCTTCCAAACTTCCATGGCTTTTGGGAATTTTGGGTTCCATGTTAATTTTCCGGGGTGTAAATCCTCAAAACAATTGGCCAAAACTTTCGTTTAGCCATGCTTTTTGTGACAGGTGGCTACAGCAGCTGTTGCATTGGCTTTGACACCCAGTGAGGCATGGGCCAAGGGTGGTCAATGGGGACCCTTGGAAGGCAAAGCTTCAAGTGACTCGGCTTTCTCTCTTCACGGCAAGCGAAGTGAACGAGATGGGGGTAGTTTGCGGGCTGGATGCTGGGTGAAGAAAGGAGGAAGTGGAGGGTATCCCAGGATACCCTCTGGTAAACTAACATAGCAATGGATTATCACCATTTTCAATAGGAAATACGTGCCAAGGCATAAATGCCTTGTGTTTTACAATTATCTCCAAAACTATCGGGTCCGACGGTTGGAGGATCACCAAACCCAAAACCCCTAAGGCTTGGTACATCCCGTCATGATGTTCTCCTTCTTCTTCACCATGCTCTACACGGGTTTCTTGGGCTGGCAATGGCGTCAAACTCGTACCATGGGAGCGGATCTTTCCGACCTTCGCAAGCAACTGCCCAAGGACTGTGGATGTGTGGAGGGAGGGATGTTGGGATCCCAGTAGTTGGATCAAACAGATTTTTCAGGTTCTTGTAAAGGTGGTATGTAGGTAGCATATAATCACCCAACTGGCAATATATACCGCTTACATACCAGGTATATATTTGCCTTATAGGGGGTTATATAATCCATACAAAAACCTATTACCATAACCAGAATAATCCATTGATTGGAGGATCATCCCAGTGAAGCAATGGAAAAAGGGCCCCTAGGGATGTTTAGGGTATTTTTTTGGGGATGAAATCATGCAAAGCTATATGGGGATTATATTTTAAAAACCAGGCAGTAAGGATCCCTATAAGCAAATCAGTTTAAATCAGTATACTGGAAAGTAAGAATGTTTTTTTGTTCGTGGCTCAGTTGGTAAGTGGTTAATAAACATGGTGATCGTTGTTGTCCCCTAAAAGGATCGGGTTGTGGGACACCTTAACCAAAGGGCCGAACTTCATTTTCTGAACTTCATGGGGGTGATCTCCTAACTACTTGAGCAATGAAAAAAAAACCTGGCTGGTGAGGTTATGTAGGGGATAAAATCCTACCCAATTATATAGGGATTATAATAAACCATTATAAGGATCCTTATCAACCAACCAGTATTTCATGGAACGTAGGAGTTTTTTTTGTTTCGTGACTCAAATGATTTGGGTTGGTGAATTTATCATACTTGTACTTTATAGTTGACCCAGATAGATATATATATTTCAGAAATAGGAGTTATAAGTTGCTGTATACGTTGTGTATTTGGAACACCCTAATCATGGTTACCCAAGCACCTGGGGAGATGATCCAATTTCGCGAATATTTTTCGAATGGGTTGACACCACCAACTAGATTATGATTCACCAGAGATGGCCAGTTATGATCACCAAAGAAACCTGACGAAATCACTATGGAAATTCAAGTGAGCAATGAAAAAAACCGGTTGTTTAGGTTGTATAGGGGATAATCCTACCCAATTATATGGGGATTTTAATAAGCCAATAGAAGGATCCCTATAAACCAACCATTGTAGGAGGGTTTTTTTCGTTGCTCAAGTTTTTTGTTGCAGGATGAGGATCCTGAGAAGGAATCTGCAACCACCAAAGCCCTGAAAGCTCAGATCAGTCAGTTGGATTCCGAAAGGAAAGCGTTGGTCAAAGAGGGAAACTCGGCAAATCGTTCTGAACAACGGGGTGGTACACCCCGGAAGATTAAGATGGAACCTGAAAATGATGGTTTGGAAGATTATTTTCCTTTCTAAATGGTGGATTTGTAGGTTCCATGTTAATCTTCCGGGGTGTAGTTAAAAAAAAATAGTTCCTGCCTTTCATCCCTATTTGGGGAAGATGCCCATTTTGATTACATAATATTTTTCAAAGGGGTTGGTTCAACCACCAACTAGACAAGGGTTAACAGGCCTTGGGCGAAAAATACTCTCCATTAAACTAATGTATCCCACCTTGGGAAAAGTAGCATCATCGACTCAAAAGTGCCTCCAAAAGGGGATATGTTATTTCTCAGGAGGGTATGCTTGTTACTGCTTCTTCATGAACTTTTCTTGGATGGCTGCACAGAGATTTTAGTTGGGCCGAATTTTTGGATGATAGGATCATGATAGTAGATACCATGGGCCCCCCAAAACCTACATTTTTAGAGGGTTTTATGGTAAATGACCAGGTTTTTAGGTGGTCAAAACCTTTATTTTTCCATGGTTTTGTGGGTTTTTCTCCGTGAGGGATCCTGTGGCCTCCATGACTTGTACTTGAACCGCTGCGATTGGAGACGTTAGAAGCCCAGAAATTTACCCCAAGTTGAACAAGATAGCCTAGGTGGTGGTTTCACAGATTTTTTTGATGTTCAAGCCTACCTGGGGGAAGATGCTCCAATTTGACGGTGGCATATTTTTCAAAGGGGGTTGGTTCAACCACCAACTAGTAGCCCAGGTCCTTGAAGAAACACATGGTTCATAGATGATTTAAGCAACCATTTGATCAATGCTCCGAGTTGGTGAAAAAGGATGATGGAACATCATCAACAGGTTTTTGGTTCAATACACACAAAATCTGAAAAACAACAGATAAGATTCGAAAGGTTCTGGAGTTTTTTTTTCTGAAAGCCTAGTGTAAAAAACAATGGTTATAGGGGGGGGTTGCCGTTCAATCCTGGTTCAGGTGTAGGTAAACTTTATATATAATATGAATTCGTATTGTTTATGAAGGGAAGCTTGACCTTCATGAACTCCACTCTGAATACAGGGTGTTTAGGCAGGACCACCCAAAAACATAGACCAGTTTTATATGACTTAAGTCTTAAGACATAAAAAAGGGGTTTTCTATGAACCAATACATGGACTAGCAAATCTTGTCAAATTCTAGCGACCTCACATGACCTGGGCCACCAAAAGGTAGCTGAATACAGGGGAATTCCCCTTTCATGGAAATCTTGGTTGGTAAAATACAGTTTCATTTGGCCAGATCATATGTATTGGAAACTCCCCATTTTCAATAGAAAATACATCTTCCAAATGGTGGATTTTCCATGGTTATGTTGGTTTTCGTGGGGGGAAAAGGGTTGGAACCTCACCTTTACTTCAACTTCCGCGGCCTGGAGGTTACAAGGATAAGCATCACACCTTGAGCTCCATCATTCTTGGTGGCCACTTGGTAGTTGACAACATGGACGTGAAAAAACACCCTGTAGTAAAGACTTCCTAATTTCACACAAGAGGAGACTAACAACACTGAACCGTAAGGTTCCTGTTTTTGTGCATCTTTTTTCAAGTCTAGATTGTTGGTTCAAGGAGCACGCCAGGACCTGATTTTTTTTTACAGAAACCAATGGGAGGTCCCGAGTCCCTATCAATCTTTAACTTGGCATCCTGGGAAGGGCTTTCTTAGATACCCCTGAACTTGCCAAGTTGAGGCTGTATACTTCTAGGTCAATGGACATTTCATCCTTCTTTTTGCGATATGTCCCTGCTACATCCTGTACTACCAAGTTATGTCCAGTAGCTGTGAAACCCCGGTTAACGTTTTTTGGGAATTCGTTTCAAATAGTGTCTGACCAGATGGGGCAAGTTAGTGTTTTTTGTCCCCGGTTGCACCCGTCAAAACGACTTTTTTTGGGAGGCGGCATTTTCTTCACCACTTACGGAGTCTTCAACACATGGCTTCTTGGCGGCGAAGTTTGGACGACAAATACACTGGCAGAATTTCCCGAGGGGCAAGAAAACCCGGCGCTTTGGAAGGTGATTTTTTTGTTGGTTGAGTTGCGGAAGTCAACCAAAAAGGTAATCTAAGCGGCAAAAAATAGAGTTTTGAATGAGTTTTTTGGAGGAGTTGGTGATCTAGATAAGACCCCATGAATGGTTTAAAGGTTGAACAGTCTTGGAAACTTACCCTTTGTCAAGATTATTGTAAGTACCTAAAGAGGAATCAGTGGCACACATGGATAGCATTGGATACCAATCATTGATGAGGTGGAAAAGGTCATCAATGAATAGTATAGCTATATTTTTTGGATACAGTATCTATTTTTGAAACTGAACATCTTGGAAATATGCGTTGTGTGGATGTTGTTTTCCATTTGGGATGATACATTTCCTGGTTTTTCTAAAGATTGTTACTAACCCTCCAGAAAAAAACATGACAATGGAAAACCACCCATTTGAAGATATTCTATGGTCATGTTAGTTTTCGGAGCCTTACAAAACTCTGTGACATGCGGCTATGAACCGCAGGTTCCAGGAAGATGGATTTGAAAAAAACATGGACCTTGGACGCTAAAACAAACGCAAGGTTGCTAGGTGGTGGTTTGAAAGACTTGTTATTTTCACCCCTATTTGGGGAAGATTTCCATTTTGCATGACTAATATTTTTCAGATGGGTTGAAACCACCAACTAGGTTAGTTTGCTTGAGCCCTGTCAAAGACATACAAAGTGACATTAAAGCACTAATGTAGCCGAAGATTTTTCTTAAACGGCGAAACGGCCGGGTGGGCATGAAAATACCGTGTCATGACCCGGTATTTTCTCCCGAAGAAAAACACCTGCTGCCAGTGGGAGGCGCCACCCATTTTTTTTGGCAGGATAAAAAATCTCAACTTTTCAAGACGTTTTTTTCCATCTGAAAAGTTCAGATGGCGCACACCACCCCCCCAAAAAAGGTGGCGATTAGTTTTCGGGGCTATGATTTTCACCAAGACTTTCATGGGAGTGGCGATCGCGCTGGCCATCGATACACACACATTTTGGACTTTGGTGAGACTTCTTAAGGTTCCGCGCGGAGAAACTCTTTCCTGGTCCACACTTGTTTGCTGGCGCTGCTATTGTGGTACTTTGGGCCGTCTCGGCAGCCTTGGTGCCATTCATGGAGAAAGGAGAGCCCCCTGAGAATGTTGGGGGGGGGGGGCGAAATTCCATGGTTTGGGATGTGCACCTCCAAACCCCCAAAAATACACCCTGGCACATGAATGGCTTCATTATTAATTACTCCCATAATCCTGGAAGTAGAAAATGGCTGTATTTGGATTGTAACTACTACTGGGGCGGACCCATTTTTCACTTCAACGATTATGGGAGGAAGGGTATTATATATACCTTTAGAAAATTCCATGGAAATATGAACAGTCAAAGTGTAATGCCAGTAGGGAGCCATACGACTTTTAGGATCAATAATTTTGAGACATACATCCCGAAAATTGACGAATGCTATGGATACCCAAAATGATGGTTCGGAAAAGGGGGACTCCTTTCAAATATGGCCATTTTTGGTATCTATCTTAGATTTCTGGGGTCTACACTCATTTTTTTGGTGTCAAAGCTTCAAAAACCACTGAAAAATATCCAGGAAATGATTCCGCCCGGTCTGCGCACATCGCATTGAACGGAGTGAATGTGCTGTTGTTTGCATGGCAGTTACCCACTGGCTTTGAGATTGCGCAGAAGGTTTGGGGACTCGACATTGCATGGTTTTAGATTGGCCTACCGTTGGCTGGTGCGAGGCTGAGGCTTTGGCGTTGGCGCCGATTTTCAGATGCCAAGATTGACAAAAATGGGAGAGATCTTTGAAAGACGAATGAATCCAAATTTATTCCACGTAGCAAATGGCAAAATTCTGCATATAGATTGACTGTGTGAGCATCCAATGCGATGTGACATCCTGTGACTTTGTTGCAGCACATCGCACAATTTTCAGAGTGGACTGTTAACAGTCCACTGCAAGGACTTATCCAAAAAATGCCAGTGATTTTTCATGTTTTTTTTGTTCCAAACTCTGCTCAGTAGTTCCCAAGCAACAAAAAACATCACATGAACAAAAAGATCAAAGATTGCCTTTCACGCAAAGAGAGAAGAGGGGTCCTGCGTATCGCAAAAATCTTGCTTGAAAGAAGCCAGTTGACGAATCCTGTGCTGAACAGAGGAAATGACAAAAGACCAACTGGGGAGGATTTTTGAGGCTTCACCGCACTGCAAAGTCCCCGGTGCTAAGTAACTTTGGGGTGATCCCAGCATGCAGCTAACCTCCCCTTTTTGATTTCGGCAAACATCTGGAGCCTTTTTTTTTTTGAGGCTGAACGAGGTCTAGAGAATTTCGATTTTGGGCAATTTTCTGCAGCCATGAACATCTCTCAAGGTTTATCCTTGTAGCAAATTTCTAGGATTCTAGGAACAATGAAAGGAAAACAAAAACAACACACTTCCCCCAGAAGAAGAAGAAGTTGTCAACAAGCTTGAACATCACCTTTTTGCCAATGAAAAACAAAAACTAGTACGTTTTTTTCTTTTAATGTTGAAGAAGTCTTTTGGCTATGAAGTGTTACTATATATCATGAACCCTTCCCTTTTCCCATGAATTCCTTGAAAGATGGCCACATCTTTTTGGCTACCAAAATTTTTCATCTTTTCCACTCCTTGGATCGATTGTATTGGCCCCTTTTTGGGTGGAAAAACCATCATGACCTGAGGATCATCAAAACATCTACATCTTCAAAAAATCTGGAAACAAACATTTGCCAAATTCAAAAAAATCACTATTTTTTTAAAGGAGTTGTTAGTTTATCTTGTGGGGTTCACTTTTCACTTAAGTGGCAACAAACAAAACAAGAGCACTGAAAAGGGTGTGCACAAAAATGACATTTGAGAGCTCCAGGTGCTGCTGGATTGACTTTCAATAGTGGAAGTCTCAACTGGACATGTCTCTACGTAGTACCCTAAACAACCAGTTTTGTTTTGGATGGAAATGGTGAACCAAGCATTTCCCAAGTAAAGGTTTGGAATCATCCAATTGAAGCAAGCATTAAACAAATGGTTGTTTAGGGTACCAAGTCTACATGTAAGCCGCCATGAATGGTCCATCCTCCTACGTGTCGCCACGCGTTTCTGCGGCGGCCCCGGCCGCGGTGCCGCAGACGGCGCGGCAGACACGGAGCGTGATGCCTGTGGCGATGCAATCTCCGCGCTTGAACGCACAGCCGAAGACTTAGGGAACATGTTATCTAGGTGGTGGTTTCAAATACTTCAATATGTTTATATGCGCATGATTCAATTTGACTAATGTATTGTTTTTTGTATTTTAAACAATCTTATTGGGGGGTCACTGTGGGGTACTATCACATGTATACCAATCTGGATTCCTCATGTGTGCAATAAAAAACCCAGGTTGTTTAGGGTGATTATACTACCCAGTGATATAGGGATTATAACATACCATTATAAGGATCCCCATGAACCAACCAGTGTAATGGAAAGTAGGTAGGAGTTGTTTTTTTTTCCAGTGGCTCACCTATGTGTTGCTTCACACCGAGTTTTTCCCAAGTTTCTGCCACCGAGGCAAATCATTTTTTGGCCAACAGCCCAAACCGTGCGTTCGCTTCCACTGGCCAGCCCTCATGGTGTCAGCCCACGGCAAATCCCCAGTGCAGGCGAAGCAAGATTCCAACTGATGTGCTAGCTAAAGATTGCTAGCTTTGAATATTTCAGATACCAAAGGTGCTCTCAAACATTATTTGGGGAAATGTTCAGCCCAAAAATTTGGGAAAGATTCTAATTTTGAGCATATTTTTCAAAGGGGTCCGGTCAGTTCAACGACTAACTAGATGACCATAATTTTGTGCATTGATTTTTGTCCCCAAAGATCTTTGGAAAAACGATGCTGAAGTTACAGTGACTGAAAAAAATCTCAATGGAAAAAAAAGCGCAACACTTGAAAAAATCTCGGTATGTGGCTGAAATGAAAAATGACAGGACGGATTTGGAGGTACCAATACTTAGAATTTCACTCCGGTTGGTAATCTAACATAGTATTGGCTGAAAAAATGGACCCTTTAAACTTGATTGAAGATGTATATATTTCCTATCAAAAAATGGGGATATTCCAGCAATCGCTATGTTAGTTTACCAGAGGGTGGTACACCGACACCTGCACTCTTTGCTGCCTTTCCCAATGTGCTGTTTTTTTTTGGGTGGTATTGTCTTAGTGGATTGGTTTTTTGGAAACCACCCAGAGAACTGTGTTTTGGTTTTCGTTCTTTTTTTCTCCGTGTTTTTTTTGTCTTCTCTTCTATCCAAACATCATGTCGTTGTACATTATTATCGTTTTTTTTAAAGAACATGTTTGTTTTCCGTCAATTGTTTTTCATATATAAACAATTAATCCCTATGAATGACCGAAAATCCTCAGAGCTGTGCCTTTTTTCTTTTAAAACCCCTGTACATGGTGCACGATGAACGCATATAGCTGGAAGCCCGGGAAGCAAATTTTACAGCTAATTATCAACCAACCTCCCCTCCAACGTACCCCCCCTTGAGAAATAAGGGCCCTTCATAGCCGGCCTTTATCAAGGGAAACCCCAATGGTTAATAATAAGCTCTGATCATAAGGCCGGTTATGTCTGGGGGGTGGGGTAGTTCAGGGGGTGGGGTCGGTTGATTACAGTAGCCATGAAATTTGGTTCGTTTGGAAGGTGATCCTTTGCGCTTTTTGGGCTCTGGCTATCCACCCAGACAGATGGTCACAGCACGGCAAGGACCGGCAGGCTGTTGAGCCTGGAAGTGGATTTTTATGTGCAAAGTTGTGTCCAAAGTTCCATTAATTCCTATGAAATAGGGGATAGTCATCAACCCAATAGTGGGGGTTTATATACAAATTATAAGGATTCCTTATTAAATGTGGGATGACCATCCCCAATATAAGGAGTTTGGACCCTGGGACATATAAGCCTTGATGGAAACTACAATGATGTCATTACCCCCCTGAAAATGAATGAATGTCATTGAAAAAGGAACAATTCTTAAAAGGAAAACAGTCTTCCAACAATCATTTGAGCAATGAAACAAAACCTGGTTGTTTCACGGTATATAGGGGGATTACTATCTTCACTTATATGAAGATTATAATTAATTACCAGCAGATCCCCATTAAACTTACCAGCAGGAACGGAAAGCTCATTCCATCCAACATTTCCCAACTCAAACCGCCGGGGTTGTTTAGGAGCTGATCGAGGTCGAGATGCTCGAGATGTTCGAGATGCCTTGACCAGCTATGTGCCGCATGAGGTCGGTGCGTTTGTTTTTTTTTTGAAAAAAACCCGAAGATGTGGAAAACATAGGTGAAAAGTGGGAGAAGGATGAAGAACAAGGAAGATGCTGAGATATATCAAGAAGAAGAATATATATAATAACAATAACATGATGGACGATGATGGACGATGATGATGATGATGATGATGATGATGATGATGATGATGATGATGATGATGATGATGATGATGATGATGATGATGATGATGTTCAAGGGTGGTTTCCAAATGCAGCCACTTTTTGATCCTCAAGTCAATCATTGTTTGTTGCCATATGTCGGCATCATCTTTAGGCTCCACATAATTTTGTAGAATTTCCTGCACTTCAAGTGTCGCGCTCACCAAAGCCCTGACTATCTAGTTCATGTAGTACTCCCCCGAAAACTTACATGCCCCCAACAAGGGACTATATATTTTTTTCAGTAGGCAATACATCTTCCAACCATTGATTTTCAGGGGACAGCCGTTAGTTTGCAGGGGAGTATGACGGCCCCTCCATGTGAATGCGAAGCCCTGCTAGCAAGCCTGGACTCGAACAACCAGTGCATCGCTCATTGTAGGCATATATTCTATACTAGGCGGTGGTTTCACATCTTTTTTATTCTCACCCCGAACCCTGGGAAAAAAAATCTCCAATTTGACGAAGATGTATTTTTCAAATGGGTTGCAACCTTACCAACTACCATGGGAACCTTCATTTTTAGGGGTTATAACCCATATTCCAGGGCCTAAAACCTTCATTTTTTATGGTTTTGGGGTCCAAAGGTAGACACTTTCTCACATGCACTTTTTGCGCAGGGTTTTTTCCGACAGGTGAAGGGCATGAAACCTTTGACGACCAAGGCTGGAAATCTTAAGGGTCCGAAGGGTTGGAAGAGGAGGCACTGACACAGAGGCATATAATACATATATATGTATATTTATACATATATACATGTTACATATATATATATATGATTTGTTGTAAATTACACATATATTTACAATCAATTTATAAGTATATTTGTATAAATCAATATATCCTATATCAGTTGTACTTATGTGAATATCAAGGGATATATATACATATTTATATATATATATACACATTATATATTTGACATATATCAACCACTGTCAATCGTTTTTGTTTCCCGATATGAAGCAACCAATCAAAATGGTTAAACAACTGACTTTATTTGATTTTTTTAATTTGCTTTGAGTTTCGAGTTTCCTTAAAGGAACATGATAGTGAACAACCAACCATCTCCTTCAGCCGTTACCTTTTGGTAGATGTAGCTTTGAAGGGGTGAGGGGTAGCAACAGGAAATATTGCAGCAACAACTTTTCCCCAAATAGACTCGGGCCTAGATCCAACCCCCCCAGCCAAGGATGCAATCGTCACCACCAGGATGACATGAACCGTTTTTAGGCTTAAGAATCCCAACTACTAAACTGCCACTGACATCACGGCATCCTGGGGGTGGGGGTGTATATCATCCCGACGAAAAACCACACGTCTACGCAGTCGACACACCGCACAAAACCAGACGTTGATGGCAATCGCCATGTGCAGGTCTTTGGTCCTCCAAAGGTCATCCTGCCAGTGCAGGAAGCCATTTTTGCCGGGGGGTGGATGTTTAGGAAGCCGTCAAGTTTTAGCATGCCACATTTGGAAGTTAGAAATGCTGGTGGTTTCAAATAGTTTTGGGAATTTTTCACCCCTAATTACTTGAGGTTTCATGATCCAATTTGACGGCCCCGCAATATTTTTCAAATGGGTGGGTGAAAAACCACCAACTAGTATCAACTAGTTACCATGTCATCCCAACCCCATGCGCCCTGTGCGAAATTAAAAAAAAATCCATCCTTGAACAGGTCGATCATACGTTTAAGGACCCACCAATCCAACCCAGAAAGGTAATTCTGAGGGCTGACCAAATCGATGGAAGAGCTTTAAAAAAACAGCGACAACAACAACAACAACAACAACAACAACAACAACAACAACAACAACAACAACAGAAGAGACATCTTCTTGGTTCAGGATGTGGAAAAAAGCAAGCATCCTGGTGAAGATTCTTCCAAAAAGGGTGTACCTTAATGAAGCATTCCCACTTAAAACCCATATGCCTGGAGAACGACAACTTGGATGTCAGAATTCGAGACGAGAGTTTGCCTGAATCACTGATTTTCCCTGTTTCCTGGAAACCCTCTTGTTTTTTTTCATTTTCTTTTGGAGAGGACATGTTTTGTTATAAAGTTATACATGAATTTTCTTCAAGAGGACCTCCAAACATTTCCCTTTTTTTTGTTTCACCGTTAATGCTTTCTTCTTTGGCGCCAAGACCTACGAGGTAAGGTTTGCTTTTTGAACAAGCAACCGTACGAAGCAATTTTTTTAGTTGGAATATGTTTTGCCTCGAGACTGTATTGAAACCTTCCAAGACTTCATGATATCGCCAAACAAAGATCATCGAAAATTCAATGATTCAACACCTCAATCAACCAGCATGCCAATGCCTTATTACCCTTTCTTCCACCATCATGGTTCAATGGGAATTACCGGAATTGAAAGCAAACTCATCTTTCAGACAGACATCCCATTTTGAAACTAAACTATGGGAGGAAGAGTATATCTACCTGAAAATTTCCAACAAGGATCTTCTTACCTTCAGCCTATAGAAATGAAATATGTTTCATCCATCCCGGCATATCATCATCATATCTCTGAATCTGAGGGTTTAAAGAAACACCAAAAGAAGATGGTACGCTTATACATATATTCATATATTGGTACAAATTTGGGAACAAGAATCCTCCCAAAAAATAAGGCTCGAAATTTCACGGTGAACTATGATGAACGCAATCCCTCACAAATTTATATTTGAGACACATATGAGCGATGATCTAAACCTTGGATGATTGATTCATTATGTGTCTGGTCATAGGATGCCAAAACTTTGTAAAGCGATGGGAAATCTCAAATGTTGGATGGCATTAAGAGTTAACATAGGTTTCGACAGCTGCTCATATATGCTCTGTTGATTGAAAATGCCCGTGGAACTCGCCGTGGAAGGAAGCGAAACGTAGTTACCCCATCCTACGGAGCTTCAGTGGTGCTGGCAAGGATGGACTTTCGCGGAATGGGCTATGCAGAGAATTCCTTACGTCTGGTCAAATTATAGCGACCTCACACGACCTCACCCCAAATTAATGGTGATTTATATAGTAAGGGAAATCCCCTTATTTCAGGGAAACCTAGGTTGGTGAAATATTATAATTTGGCTACGTGTTTTCTACCAAATGAGCAGTGATCAAATCCCCGAATTGGTTAGTTAGGTTATATAGGGGGTTTATACTACCCAGTTATATAGCAATTTAGTAGTATTATAAGCCATTAAAAGGATCCCTATATATAAAATTTAGTCAGTATTATGGAATGTCACTGGTGGGTTTGGTTCAATTAAAGGGTGGCTTTTGGAGCCTCCTTAGTGCTGTTTTTTTGTTCTCGTTGTTTTGGTCAACCAAGAGCTTACACCCCGGAAAACTAACATGGAACGTTGGGAAGATGATTTTCCTTTTCAGTTGGGTGATTTTTAGGTTCCATGTTAATTTTCAGGGGTGTATTTAAAGAAAGTGTTAAACAAAAACGTTGCTGAAGATCCTCCATTTTTGCAGGTTGCAATCTGGTGTTTTTGTTGCCTTTGTTCTCAAATTTATGTCAGGATGGTTGTTTCTTGAAGATTCCTACTTCCAAATTTTCCCCAAAAAGTACCCCTTGGAACTACTCAAAAAAGCCAGGGGTTTTCCCTTGGGAAGGAGGTAGCTGAGTCGCCCCGCGATGTGGTGGAAACGGAAGGTGTGGAGTGAAGGGGCTGAAGGGGGAGGTGTCAGATAGTTTTTTTGAGGCAAAGGGAAGCATTGCCTGCTCATCCTTCATCCTTCCACGAAAAATTGAATTTTTTGCGATCTTTTTTTTTTAAAAGATTTACCGTTCAAGCATCCAGAGCTTAACGGTACAAAAGAAAGGCTGAAGAATTCCTGGGTGGCGGACTGGAAGCCAGGATCCGACTGGCATTATACACATATATAGCAGATATAGACCCTTGAGGCAAGATTTGAGACAATCTTTCTGAGTTATGAACACTTCCCACAAAACATGTGAAGCATGTTCGACATCTTGGGGGGTTGCTTAAAACCTCGTTCACAGTGGCTAAAGATCAATTTTTGATTAAGGGACTCTTTATGAACCTTCACTATCCACTGTAACAACAGCCACCACCGTGGATGTGCAATCCACTGTAGCAGTACTTAGGCATGGCCCAGACTGTATTGCTCAAATGAGCCACGAAAAAAAAACAGCTTGGTTGGGTTATATGGCTATTTTGGGTATCCATGTTAGTACTTCCAAAAGAATTTTTGAGAAAAACAAAGCTTAGTGTGAATGAGATGGTACTTGAGGGAAGTTTTTTTTGATTTTGGGAAATCCTCTGGTTAGATTTGGCATGCATTCAGGTTTTGGAATCACAACTATTTGGTGGATTGGGTCTTCTTTAGATGTCAAGGAAGTGATTAAGACTGATACATAGTTTTTTCAGTTGGCACTGTTCAAAAACATCAACTGAAACACAAAAGCCTGGCTTTGTTCACAAAGGAATATCTAAATCCATATTGGATGGATTTTTGAAGAAGCATTTCAGAATCATCCCCTTTTTAGGGTCAAGAGGTGAAGTTTATGGGCTTATGCAAAGATGCAAAGGACATGTGGACGATACCCGAAAGGCGCGGTGAAAGTGAAAGTGATGAAAATGAATGCACGAAACAGCAAAATGTGAAACGACCTTTTTCCCCCTGAAAAAAACATGGGACATGTCGATGTCCTCTCAATTTCATACCTGACGGCCCTTTTTTTGACTCAAGAGCTCGACGATTGAAGATTAGCATCATGGCGAGTGAGGCGACTACCTTCATAAAGAAGGTGTCCAGTGCTGGAGGTGACTACTGTGGAATTCTAGGCATCGAAGAAGGTGCAACAGATGATGAGATCAAGAAGGCCTACCGAAAGATGGCCTTGCTCTTGCACCCCGACAATTGTCAAGAGAATGGGGCAGACGAGGCGTTCAAGAAAGTCGGAGAGGCTTACTCCAAACTGCTCGATGGACAGTCCAGTGGGCCGACTTTGAAGCCTACTCCGAAAATGTCGCAGAAACAGCGGAAGCAGGCACGGAGCGAGATGGACAAACGCTATGGCCAGAACCCAGGCCCAAATGCACACAATGAGAAGCCCGTGCCCAAGGAAGTGCCCAAGGAGTGGTTGTTTGAGGTCAATGCACCTGATATTGGGAATGTTTCAACCACCAATGACGAGCACTTCGAACAGCGTGATGATGGGAGAGTCCTGAGTGGTGAGTGTATGAAGAATCGCCATGCCGAAGGAGAGGCTAGTACAGACAAAGCCTGTGTGCAAGGCTCCAACGGCACAACTGCAGCAACAAGCAATGGATCGCAGGCACAGGTGGCGGCGGATCGCGAGTTTGAAGGTCTTGGTGATACCGGTGGCTTTGGAGGAGTTGGAATTGCAGGTATGCTACACGAGTGGCTGCAGATGCCCAATCTCAGTTTGACTTTTCTAGGTTGTTGCATCAGCAGGTCTAAATGACGTGGCTTTCATGTCCTGATTTGATGATTTGTGACAGCAACGGAGAGTTCACCTCATGTTGACCTTGTGCCTTTCCTTCTGAATAATGCTGCTTGAGTGCGGCCCAAACTTGGCCTTCCTCAGGAGAAAAAGAAAGGATTTTCGGTGGTAAAGCAATTGAGAGGCCACCAAGCAATTCCTCATCATCCAAAAACGCCATTTTCATTGGTACTAGCTGCTCGTATGTTTGGTTCAACAATCAGCAGGAGAAGTTGCGTTCTTTTTTCAATTATCAATTGGCATCAAAAAATTGCATCATCTTCGCCATCCATCCCCGAATGAAAATGATGAAGCCATGGCAAGAAGATGTGTTGGGTCATTAACTTTGCAAAATTTCGACTCTGAAGTGTGGTTTCGGGGGGTAAGAAATTTTGGAGCTTGGAGATTTGAAGATTTTCAGGGCCAGGGGATGCAAACAAACACATCACTCCCGAAAAAAAAAACCAAAAAAAAACAGCTGGCACCTGCCAAAAAAAAGGATGCAAACACTTTTTGAAGGTACATACCTGTGTAAGCTGCGGCTTATGTAAAACAATACCCTCAAAACAACCTAAAGGATAGAATACATTCCTTTTTGGTACCTGAAACTTTTGGTGAGGTTTTAAAGGGGATGTGGAACACTGTTCTCTACATAGGGCATTGTACTAGCAAGTTATATGGGGATTATATAATAAACCATTATAAGGGGATCCGTATTAACCAACCAGTATTTCATGGAAAGTAGGAGTTGTTTTTTTTTGTGGCCCAAATGAAAAAAAACATCAAAAAACATGAAAGGAATCAAGACAAAAACCGTCGTGATTCTGCAGATTTTCCCATGGCTTCCAAAATTTATCCCCAACAACGCCGCAACGCCCAGGTGGTATGACCCCCATCTCCAAGGAAGCACCAAAGCCAAGTCTTTCTGTTGCTGGGACACCAGCCACACCTGCAATGGCAAGTGCCACCAGTGCAGCAAGTAGCGCAAGCATTGCAAGTCTTGTTGCACCTGGACAACGACAAGTTGATGTTGCAACATCATCACCCACAGCAGTTGCAGCAGTTGCCATAGCTTCCAGCACAGCACCAGCTGCAACGGTCGTGCCAACACCTGTGCCTGTGACGGCTGAAGTGGCAAAGGCTTCAACCCCGGCGGCCTCACAGTCATCTCTACCATCAGATGTGCAACCAGCAGCTGAATCCCAAACAGCACCAGCACCAGCAGCTTCGCAGGCCAATTGAAAAACACATCAGATTTTTGGGTGACTTTTCGTGTATAAGGTGTTTTAAGATATGAACGCGCTGTCTTCAAACAAAGGATGATTCTTGTGCACAGCATTCTTAGTATCTATATATGATATCTATAATCTCTAACTTGTCAATGGTTGGGTTGTGCAGGATGTAAAGAATTGAGACTTTAAAAATATTTTTGTAGATTCAGTTGCAGGGTTATTTCAAAAGATCACAGGAGGCTTTGGGGTTCTGATTTTCCACCAACGCTACTGAGATGGGTTTTCAGTGACGAAAGTTGGATAATTAAGCACCCTTGATGAAAGCCTGGAGGACAGGAGGTACAGAAACACCACTAGTGTTGAATCATGATGGTTATAAGAATAGAAACTGAGAACAGCATGCACCGTACCGATGATTATTTTATTATTTGCCTTTTTTATTATTCAGTCTTCCTTTTCCAATAAAAACGGAGGGTGGGATGTTTAAGATCATCTTCATGTGGCCCATTCTTCCAGAGTTTTTTCACCTGTCGCCGTACAATCTGGTCTCAAAACAGGAAACACTTCGATTTCGCTGGCCCGCAGGTCCGGAAAAAGGGATGAGTTGCTATGTTTCCGCGGTTTTGTGATTGGTGCTTTGTGGTGAAGAAAAGTCGGATTTCCAACAAGCCGACTTCCAAAACCTCAAAGATCATCTCTAAGGGTCATGATGATGGAAGCTTCAATTTTGAGACACAGTGGTTGTGTTTAACCCACCGTTTTCATGATATTTTTCAGATTTAAGGGAAATTTGATGAAGCGCCATTTTGAAGGTTCGTGCAACACGAATCATCATGGATTTGCGGGGGGGGGAAGTTCCGGATCACTGAAAAAAACATACACGAAAGCAACATGTTAAAAAAGAAATGTCAAACTAAGGAACGTCTCATAAACACCTGGTGGTGGTTTCAAACATTTTTTTAAATTTTCACCCCTATTTCGAGAAGTTCAACCACCAACTAGATCCCAGGGACTCTTTCAAATCCCTAAGAATCCAGACCCCGAACCCCAAAAATTCGTAGGATTTGATGGCTTATGAATCCCATTTTTTAGGTCATAGAAGTGTAAGGTTCGAAATCCCGTAGGACATACCTGGATGGGATCCTTAGGGAAGTTCGGAAGTATATACATCTTCGAAAGACAGGGACCCATTTTCAGGGGCAAACTCGCTCTTTTTGTGGCACAGAAAGTTACCAGTTTGCACTGGGACCTATGTTTAGTTTTACATGTTTTACGTATACCCTGGAAGTCAACCACCATTAAAAACACTGGTGGTTCCTTTTAGATGATCATGAACCCCCTGCAAAAATAACGGTGGTTCGAAACCAAGCAAAAAAAGAGTGGTGGACTTCGACGAAACCAGGGTATGTATGAGTATGTGCCCAACTTTTTGATTTGAATTAGATGGCATCATGGCGTTGTTTTGGCCCAGTGATTCGATGGAAAAGATCTCTACTTACAAATTGACCCCATTGACCTAGTTGACCTTAACATGTAGCACTGATATGTTTTGGAAAAAACCTGCAGAAATGGCATGAACGAAAGATCAACCTGGCGCGGGTTTCTAAAACATGATTTTGTGCCGCAAATTACATTCACTGAAATTAACATAGCACCTGAAAAAAGGGCCATCTTCCAACCATCCAGGTGCTTTCCTTGCAGGGAGGGTAATGTCATGTCATGTTTTTGTAGGAAGATGGTCAGCTCATGTTGGCTCTAGAGGTTGTCGGCTCCAATTTTCAGGTTCTTCAACACCGTCAAAAGCGCCTTTCGCCGGGAACCTATGGAACCTTGGTTCACGAAATTCATTAAACAAACAACGCCTGGGCTGTGGTTTCAAAGATTTTTTATTTTCATCCCTACCTGGGAGATTATCCAATTTGACGAGCATATTTTTCAAATGACATGGGTTGGTTCAACCACCAACTAGACGCCATGGTTTTTGGTTGATGTTTTTTTGGGGTTTTGTTTGGTTTTTTTCGGTATACAGACATGCAGCCCGAGAGCTTTAAGTACAAGTAGCTTGAGAGATATATGCTGGTTTTCCATTACAGCGACGCATGAAGTGTGACATCCGGTTTAAAGGCCTTACCTCGGTTGTGGTTTATATAGTTAAACAAAAAGATTACCCGATTACCCCCTCCCCGAAAAAATGAACGAATGTCCCGTGGAAAAGGGACCATTTCAAAAGGAAATTACAGTATTTCATCTTCCAACCATCAATTTTCAGGGTCGGTATTCTCTTTGGTTGTTTCAACACACCTTTGGAACACACCCCAAGCAACCTTTACCAACAGGCTACAAAAGGGATTCCTTTCATAATTGGCGAACGGGGGATTGCCAGGGGTGTGCTCTAGGGGTGTGTTATCATTTTCTCGGATATTCATGAGTTTTCAGGGAGGTGTATCGCCTCGGATCATTGTTGTTTTGGGAATTGAAGTTTTGGGAAAGTGTTTTTTCGTCGGATCGTTCGTTCTTGGGAACTACCCTCTGGTAAACTAACAGGTCGCAATGGAAAACCACCATGTTTAATAGGAGATACATCTTCAAATTGGTGGATTTCCTATTGTAGTGTTAGTTTACCAGAGGGTAACATATTCTCCCAGGAAATCCTGGATGGCACTTTTGAGTCCATGAATTTTTCCTTTTTAGCTGGGATCATGTTATCGAAGGTTTTGTGTAATGAGAGTTTTCTAGTCATGGGAACGAACAAATCCACTCTGTACCAAAGGCGTTTGGTGGTATTGTATTCATCCATACATAAAAGAAGAATCAGCAGATCAATTGATGATAATTGATGCATCTCAACAAATCTCTACTTTTTATGGTTCAGAAATCCTGCACACCAGTTGAGGTTGGTAGTCTATCTCCCTATTTACATTTTCTCAGTATGAAGGGATGGATAGTCTCAACGGCCCCGGCCCGGCCTTTTGGTCCATCAAAACCAACGTTTTTCCAAAGGCCTGGTGCAGTCGCAACAACGGCTCCGTGCCGCGTGATCTCCGCACGACTTCAACCACGTGTCATTAGTCCCGAGGCGGTCAACAGCAGTCCACGGAACGAGGGCATGGAGAAGCTTGGATCTCTTGTTGTTGTAGTTTTTTAACAACCGTATGGAAGTTGTTGTCGCTTCCTTTTTATGGTTTATGTAAACCAATTAAAATTTGGTATAGGAAGATTCTGAGCTTTCACAAGAGTGGAAAACAATGATCTCAACCATCAACATGTACCCTCCAGGGAACGATCACATATTCCCTTTTGCAAGCCGGCACTTAAAAGAGTCGATGATTTTCCGCCTTTCCCGTTTGGTGGGATATGAATTTCTAAGGTTGTTTCAACACACCTTTGGAACACACCCCAAGCAACCTTTACCAACAGGCTACAAAAGGGATTCCTTTCATAGGTGTCTAGGGGGATTGTTTGGGGTGTGCTCTAAGGGTGTGTTGTATCTTTCTTGGATGTGTGTATTTTTTGCCCAAATCAACAAACATCTAAGGAAAGATGGTGCCAATGAATCCAACGATTCAGATGCAATCTTTCCCACCAGTGGCACACCTGCAGCACCAGCTGCATCTGCACCGGTGTCGATGGTGCCAGCACCGGTAATATCACGAGCTGGGACATATACACCACCACACTTCGAGACTTGGCTGAAATTTGTTGCAGATGATTTGTTATTGGCCAAGAATTTTGTCAAATGGGGTGGATTATGGGGCAAGAGCGGACGAAACAAACACCCAAGACATTGTTATATATCTTTTCCCCCTCTTGCACCAAAAAATGGCCTAACATTTCATGGAATTTGGAGGGCTTGATATGTAATTCGACCATCATGTCCAGGCAATTTATAACGACCAATCTCCGCCGCTCGGTCACCCCAAATGGTGGTGATTGTAAGGAAATCACCCCAACTTTCTGGCACATTTGGTAGGAAAAATAAAGACTTTCAACTTTTAGCTGAGTAAGTTAACATCATGACCCCCAAATGGTGGTTTAGGCGAATTTCCCAAAAACCTCCCTTGATTCAGGTTTTAAGGAATTCAATGGAATTCATGTAATTTGCCCAACCATCATGATGTGACAGACAGACTTTTTCGGAAGATTTCGTTCATTGAAGCTTCCAGGAGATGTTTCGCAGTATCAGCACACAATCTGATATGAGACAAAGATCACCTCGTTCCAGACTTGGCGTGACTGTAAGGACAGAGAGTTTTTTTGGGAAGGTAAGGTGGGGTGGGAATGACGAAAACTGCGCTTGGAAGCTGTTTTGTTCTCAAAAAACCTGAAGGTTTTTGATGGTTTTTGGTTCTGTTCCAAGGTGTTGTCTTTGAAAAGCTGTTGATGAAAAACCTTGGTAGTTCTTTCGTTTATACGGGGGGTTATACGGTATGCGGTACTGTAAGTTCTATGACTTCTATAATATTAATTATAGATATAATGGTATATCTAATTATACGTAAATGAAAATCCCCTAGGGGTCTAGTATCCAACCAGGATGTTCCATGGAATGTAACAGGGTATTTTTGTTTCGCTCACATCCCCTAAACTTGAGTTTACTTGAATACCGTAAAGTGCGTCCAAGCAAGATGCTGGTAGTCAAGCCTGGTTGTCGGTTGGAGAAACATTTGTGAAGCACGAATCACCCTGTGATGAGTCAGTTTCATGCTTCATAAATTGCACCTTCGGTTTTTGTTGGGTCCAGTTTTTCACAGGCATGTGCAAATAGCGATCATTAATTGCTACTCATTTTGGGATCAAACAAGCAACAACTCTATTAGGATTCTATTAGGTAAATTTGAGGTATTTCCCCCCCAAAAAATAGTGCATTGTTTGGGATGGCAATATAATGACCTAAACTAAGTAAGAGAAGAGTTTTTTTTGTAAATGAAGGTAGCCATGGCGAATTCATTTGTATAGATGATTGTATTGAATGCAAATAATGGCCTTTTGCCATGTTCATTTAAACAGTGGTCTATCTAATCGGAAAGAACCAGAGCTTAACATAGGTCCAGGTATCACTAAAAGTTGAGCTGAGGAATACAGACGAAGCCGAAAGCCAACCTTAAACATGGATGTCGAGTGAATTTAACCTGTAACAAGTAAAGACTCGGAATCATCCAATTGAAACAAACATTTGTAGATAGATGTTGCAAGTTCCGATATATGTATATATAGATATATTTGAATAAATACATTCATATATTGATATGTCATATGTATACAAAATCCCGGGTTTTCCTAGCCGGAATAGACCTCACAAAAATCAACGGTTCAACAGATCTCTGCGAGTCTTACAAGACACTCTTGTTGAACATGAACCACAAAAAGGTGAAAGACGGCATCTTGAATTACTTGAATTAACAACCATCCATCACCTCAATTCTTGTCATTCTTATTTTTATTTGCTCCAAAAAAACACCTCCAGTTCATGAGTTCGTGAGTCCAGTCTTGAATGGCAACGGTTGTGTCAGGAACCTCTCTCCCAAAACTCGCGGAGTGGCTGGTGGATTGTTGATCTCACCTTCACCTCTGTCAGTGTCATCAAGGCAACCACTAGCACCCAGGAGTTGTCCATGTTTCGAGGGGTTGTCAGAGGCAGTTGAGCAATGACCAAGGGCCCCCGGGTTATTTGCTGTATATAGGGGATTATGCAATGATTATGCAACCCATTTACATAAGGATTAGAGTAAGCCGATAGAAACATGCCCAGAAACCAACCAGGATTCAATGGAATGTCACGATTGTGGGTTTTGATCACTGTTCAGTTGGGATGAGGAAAGTCAGTAAGCCATGGACCAAAATTTTGGGCTGGAAATATCCCATCGAAACCACTCCCTTCTTAGCGAAAAGGGCTCCTATATGGCCGGCTGTTTCAGCGTTGCAGCAAGCAACAAAAAAAGCAACCAAAAATGGGACCCCATTGGTTTGGAAAAAAAATCAAAATTCAGTGCATCTTTTCCGGCCTTTCCGCAGGCGACATAAATCTTCCGTTTTGGTTTACAGCGGTGCTGTCGAATTCCAAACTTCCAAACACATCAACCAGAGGACGTTACGTTCTTCTTGTGGCATTGAAATTCAAGATGACGGTCCAATTGTTGAAACTGTTAGTTTTCTGTTGGGAACTGTTAGATGCAAAACAAGTTCTAGTTTTCTTCGGCTATAAACTGGAATCTTGAGCTATGACTTCCTTGGTAGACTACTGTTGATGGTTCAGAAATCCTGCACCACCTGGGATGTATAAGACACTGTAAATAAGGGGATAACCATGGATAAGCGGATAAACTACCTATCAACTGGTGCAGGATTTCAGCCATCAACAGTAGTAACTCCTTTTGGAGCTCTAACAACTCCGTTGAGTTGTAAACGGTGCCCGGAGTTTCAATGATGGAATCTTCAACAAAAATAACTTCATGGGTAAACAACTAACAGCCGAAGGGCCACAAACACCACTTGTTGATAAGTGGTGAAAGTTTTTTAAAACAACAACTCCAATATTTTTTTGCCTCATCTATTTCAATATAGACATTTGCTCTGTGTCGCTTTTTTTTAGGGGGAACGGAAGGGGGGGAAGTTAACAACAACAAAAAACAGATGAAACCGTTTCAGTGGCTATACTGATTTGTTTCCAAGGTTCAGCTAATGGTTAATGGCTGGTTTGGGGCCCGGTGTTTTTTTCGATTCTGATTGGAGTGTTACTTATGAAAGGGATTGTTGCTCACGGGTACCTCCAGAATCCCAAACCACCGGGCCCCAAACCACCAATTAATCATTAGTTGAAAGCTAGGAGGTGGTTGCAAACATTTTTTAACCCCGAAACTTGGGGGGAAGATTCCCATTTTGACGAGCAAATTTTTCATATGCGTTGGTTCAACCACCAACTAGATTATGATCACCAGAGATGGCCAGTTATGATCACCAGAGATGGCGAGATTGGAATAGTGATACCCGTATTACCTTTGACCCAAGGCAATTTCAACAATTACACCCTGGAAGAACCTGAAAATGATGGTTTGGAAGATGATTTTCCTTTTCCAAGGGGTGTCTTGTCAGGTTCCAGCCGTTAATCTTCCGGGGTGTAGTCGAAAGGTGTTTTTTGACACTTGAAAGTGATGTTTAAAAAAGCGTCGCAACCTCGAAGACGCTTCCCAGGAGATCGGGATCTCCATTGAGTTCTAAGGTGGGAGGGTTGTGGTTGTGTTGAGTTGCCAAGAAGAATTGGGTGCTTCAAAAATAGGTCCTTTGAAATTAAGAAAACAACCATGGAAAGTGAAATCACAACTCGGGTGGTGGTTGGCAAAGTTTTTAAATACTTGGGGAATCTTGGGGAAATGATATTGAAATGATCCAATTTGGCGAGCTTTTGCTTCAAACCGGTCGGTTCAACCACCAACTAGACAAGGGTCTTTTGCTTTGAATTGTTATTTTGTTCTATCCCAGCATCACGGTATGCTTCACCCCTTTTTTTGAAAAAGAGAGTGCACAATGACAACGATCATCTAAACTGCATTCAACTTGTTCTTTTCCTTTTGTCATTTTCAAGTTCCATCTTTATTTTCGCTTCATACTTAAAGACTAAGCTCAACAAAAACGCGGCATGTCTTTGGGTGTTTTTTTTTGGTAGGGCCCCCCCAAAAAATATCCGAGTTTTGTGGGTGTCAACAGAAATCTGCAGCAATTTTTCGGCATTTCTAGGCCTTGCAAGATCTTCATGTGCGGAGTCCTGCACCGCAAGCTTCCCCCATGACGCGGCAGAGAACATTGCCTGGGAACTTGCAGCCTGAAAGGCCCGGGGGAGATGAGATTTTGGTGGTTGGGAAGCGATATACATATATGTATATATATATATATATACCTTGAAAAAAAAACCTAGTTGTTTAAGGTATATAAGATATATCAGTGATTTATACTACTGGTACCCGGTTATGTGGTGACTATATAACAAACTACTTGGTGGTGGTTTCAAATACTTGTTCACCTTTTCAGGCCTATTTGGGGAAGAGGAACCCATTTTGAGAAGCATATTTTTCACGGGTTGGTTCAACCACCACCTAGATGAGATTTTTGTGGTTGGGACGGATAATACAAACATATACCTCCGCGAGTTTTCAGGAATAGAGATCAAACATGATGTTTTTTTTTGTTTAAATGGTATTTTTTTCGGTTTCGAACTATGGCGTGAAAGTTGGGTAATGTCAACTTTCAAGGGATGTACTTTCGAGGAGTCCATCTGGAAATTTTGGAGAATCACTAGGTTGATGGAATCCGCAGATTCGGGGGGATGAAGTAATTTTGACAGCTGCAATCTCTTTAAAACTGCTGGATTTCCGAAACTAAAAGTACCCCACAGAAATTTAACATATACTGCATACCAAACATTGCCATCTTTAAAGGGAGTCACCTTTCCCAAACCACCGTTTTTGAGTATCCATGTTAGTTTTCGGCCCCCCCCCAAAAGAAACAATGTTTTTTTTTCAACAGAAAGAAAAAACCACCAGGAATAGATAGGAATGTCCTAAAATGAGGGACCACAAGCCGCAATAGAATGCCAGGCTTCAACGATAATTCACTCGTTTGGCAAACATATCCCAGGTGATTCATCCTTTTTTTTATACGAAAATCGAAGTCCTTTATTTGAAAACTGTGGGTGAAAGAGGCGGCTGGCGGTGAAGGGCCTTAACTGGGAAAGCACAATTTCTTCTTTTTAGGATGCTCCCATGTTGTTTTTGATTTATGTTAGCCATGGTTATATATAGATAATATCAATCAACAATCTGTCATCTCCATCATACGAAACTTTTCTGTTTTTTTTACCCTCTTCGTTATATAATATGTCATACTTTCTTGACCATTTTTTCAGAGATTGACGTAGATCCATTTCAATGGTCCACGGCGTGGAGGTCTTCGACTACCATTCTGACAACGCAAAGCTCAACTGCGCCGCTGGAGGTGTTTCAGGGATATAAAATGGGAAGGGCTCTGGTGTTGCTCCATGATTTTGTTTTTTCAGTTTCTACATATATATATATATATAGTTGTTTATATTTGTTGAGTATAGGGGATGATAGTTGTTTTATTTGTTTAGTTTATGTAGACCTTCCCTGAAATTTAACATAGCCCGCCCCTGAAAATATGCAAAGGGCAAAAGGAAAGTAGTCTTCGAACTATAATTTTTCAGGGGCTCTGTTAAATTTCGGAGAGGGTGGTTGTTTATTTGTCAAGGGGATAATAGGGGAACTACACATGATATAAACTTTGCACCATGATTTTTTTCGTCTTATGAAACATAAGTTGATGGAGGAACTCTGGTATTTGGAGTCTATCCTAAGACATCAGTATTTACATGGTTTTTAAAGTGGTGGTTTCAAACATTTTATAACATGTACACCTTGGGAAGTTTTTTCACGTGACGCGTTTTCAAAATGAAGGACTTAACGCATGATCATTTGATGAGTGTTCTTCAGTTTGCCCTTCATTCTCGGGAGTATCTTTGATTTTCCAACGAAAATGGGTGGCTAAAAAAATTGCTTTCGTTTCAGGCGGCTGTGCCCTCGCCCGGGGTGTCTGGGGTACCAAAGAGAAATCTGGCGTACTGCCTTCCGGAAGGGGAGACACGGTATACGGATCATGGGGTTTCTTCGAAAAGAAACGAATTATGGAAAGTCTCTTATGGAAAGGAACACTCAAACACATACAGTAATTCGTGATACATGATTCTTTCTGCTCCATTTTTTATCGTACAATTTGTGATCATACCATTTGTACCTACTATTGATATGCCATGATCTTTGTTTCGAACAAAAAAAACAATGCAGCTTTGCAGTGGCGCATGCAACTATCATGTATGCAGGACCTTCCAGTCCAGAAATCCAGAAACAGCTATGCAGTGACATAGGGGGGGTTCCTAAAATGGTGGGTTTCCCCAACAAACCCACGGGCTTTCCTACTAGAATTGATCATTTTGGGGTGGAGATTGAGTTGGGGGTACCACCATTCAAGGAAACACCCATATACACAACTTTATGACAAAAACTTGTTCATCACCATGTATCAATAACTTGTTGACTTTCATGGGGCTTATTACCCTCCCTGAAACTAACAGCAAAAGCACCTGAAAATGGATGGTTGGAATACTTTCTCGTTTCCTTTTAGGATGGCCTATTTTAAGGTGCGAACTGTCAGTTTCAGGGAGTGTAACCCCTGTGAACTAGGGGATGTTTATCATGTTTCCTAGCAGTAGAATAGCCGGAATGCCCGCAGAACTGTTGCAACTCCTTGAGGTCTACGGGAGCTTCCACGGTAGAGTTGATCACGGAGAAGTTGCTGGCACCCAACTTTCTTGTTCAGCGGGTTGTGCGGGTAGGACTGGCTGGTACACTGACCAGAGTTGAGATGGGATCTTAACCCTAGTGCTTCAAATGCCCTACGAGAAGATGTTTCGGCACCGAAAGCTCGAAAACCCTCTCCAAAACCACTTTCAGAAGGGATTGGAGCATAGGATTAAAACGAGGTTGCAGATTTGTCCCCGACAAAACATGTTTGGAAACAACGTTTGCCACAGATGGTAACGATCGGGATCTAAATTTTGGTGATTCACCCAGGGTTTGGCGGCTGGATTCAGGGGCCTAAATCTACAACCCCGTTTAAAACGGTTGTTTCCAAAAAGAACTTTCTTTTTCCAAGAGGCCCCCGTTTTCAGGTCCCATCTTGTTTCCAAAATTTTTGCTCGTGACCGCGGAACCCGAAAAAAAATCCACCGAATTTGAAAAGGAAAAATCCCATCTCTCGTTGTTTCACCTTGCGTAATTACCACTTTCCCTGCGCGTTTCTTGTGGTGTTGGTGTTTTTGTGCTGCTGGGTTGTTGGTTATGTTTTTGTTTGCTTCCGTTGACTTCCATTTTGGGGCTTCCAGTTCAATAGTTCTTGGGGGGGTGTTGTAGTTGGAATTCTTTGGACCGGATCATTTATAAACAATTGCCTCCTTTCCAAGTTGCAATTTTTGGGTGTATATCGCCACCCGAAGCTTAACAGCAAAAATTGCTCCTGAAAAAGTCACTTTCCCAAAAAGGATCCTCAAAAGGAAAGTATAGAAAATGAACATGTCACCTCAAAAGGGACCATTTCAAAGGGAAAATCGTCTTCTAGGTGGTGGCAACTCAAATATCTTTGAAATTTTCACCCCGAAACTTGGGGAAGAGGAATCCATTTTGACTAATTATCATATTTTTCAACAGGGGTTGAAACTCAACCACCCACGAGGTCTTCCAAGTCTCATCATTTCTAAGGCCTCCAGCTCGTGCCGTGGGAGAGGTGAAAGTTTTTGAGAAAAAACTCACGGAAAAATCTTGGGGTTGGGGGAATCCTGGAGTTACTTGGAGGAATCCTTGGAGTTACTTGGGAGAATCGTGGAGTTGCTGTAAAGATATGTAACTTGAACTTAATGATTCATATCAAATCGATATGTTTATATATATATATATGTATGTTTATATATATATATATATGTTTATATACAAAGATCATTAGTAAGAAATATGAACATTTGTACCAATATTACGTGTTTATGAGATAATCTGTAGTAATGTAGTTAATGATCATTGGGATACGGGTAGATGAAATGTACATACTACAACATGTTTACATAGCTAAACATTGAAAGATGAGGAAACCAGGATGTTTCATTGTTGTTTCTCGTAAAGATGAAACATATTCTTTCAGGGTTTCTGCCGAACTTCAAGCATGATATTAATGTTTGTCAATTTCCAAATCCAACCTCGACTCACTGGTCCTGGTGCACTAACATATAAAAACCCAAAACAATCAACCTCTTCCAATAGGAAAAAAACACCAGATCTAAAACTGTATGGTAGATTTTTTGAGGCTAAAAACTCGATGGGAATGGTGGCAATAAGCAGTTGATATGCAAAAAAGATCTCCAATTTTATAGGGTTTTTCCCATACAGCAGGCGGTATAGTTCGGAACTATCAACAATCTGAGGGTAACGGACACACTTTTGACCTTTGGGGATTACATAATACTTGAGTATTTTGAGCACAAACACCTGATTGTTTGGGTTGTTTGCAGGACTATACCACCCTTTATTATGGGGATTATTTGAAAAACATGATGACATGAGCCATTACAAGAATCCCCATGAACCGATCAGTATAATCGCATTGGCCTGCGATTTAACTTTATTTTTTGAATGCTCAACTCATAGTATTTTGTGGAAAAAAACCTTTGAATACAATAGCTAGGTGGTGGTTTCCAAGATTTTCTCAAAAACAAAACTTGGTGAACTGCTCTCAATTTTGACGGACGCGGTAACCTGTTTCTCAAATATGGATGGGATGGTCAAAAGAATCACCAACTATTCTGGGCAAATTCTAGAGACGAAATCGGCGGATGGTCACCCACTTGCTGGTGGTTTAGTAAGGGAATCCCCAAAAATCTGGCCAAATCTCCCCCACAAATGCTCCAAAATGCTCCAAAATCTCTTATTTGCGAAGATAGATGGTCTTACAAAAGCTTCCTAACATTATCCTAACATTCGATCACGTCTTTTCTTACAGGGCCGTGCCAGTGAGATCTACCGTCGTCGTTGGCGTCGTCCTTCCAATCCGGTTGGGGCAGCCCGAAATGTGAAAAAGTGTTGTCCACTCCAGAGGGGTGGTTCAAGGTTCAAGAATCAGCGACGAAAATAGGAGTTTATACATGGGTGTTTACCCCAAAATGGATGGTTTATAATGGAACATTTTGATTTTTAAATGGATGATTTGGGGGGTACCACTATTTTCGGAAACATCCACATGTTTTTGGGGCACATACCAAAATGATGGATGGTTTATTTCATGGAAAAATCCCTATTAAACTATTTAGATGATTTGGGGGGAAAAAACTATATTCGGAAACATCCACATGTTTTTGTTGGGGTGTTTAAATAAAAAGGAGGGGACATCTTATATCTCTAAGGATGAATTTGTGTTTGAGTTTGAATGATTTTAATTTGTAAAATATGATATGGCATAGTCAAACTGCGTTCAATTTCAAACCATTTTCCTTGTGCCACTTTCGAACTGCGTGTCAGTTCAACTAAGGGTGAGCTTCCATGGAAAACATGGTGTTTTTTATACATTGGGGAATGGCCAAGACGATTTTCGATGAGGTTCAGGGATCACAAGATACAATTGAGCCACGTAAAAAGCGCCTGGTATTTCAGGTAAAAAAGGGGATGAAGCACTATCCAGTTATGTGTGGTTTCTAAAAAGCACTTATAAGGATCACTAGTAACCGACCTGTAAAAATGGAAACTAGAAGTAACAAGTTTTGGTTCAGTTCTGAATCATAGTGTAGATTGATGTACATTTATCAATACATATACATACGTATTAGATATACACATGTTTTGAAAGGGATCCCCAAAGAATGGGGAAATCGTCAGGCAGTTGGTATATTTGACGTTCTACGCAAATGTTTCCTTCAGCCCAATTTTCATTAGTTTATTAGGGTGGTGGTCACAAATATGTTTTGTAGTCATCCCTATTTGGTAAAATGATCCAATTTGACGAGCATATTTTTCAGATGGGTTGAAACCACCAACTATATAGTTATCCACGTCAACCGGATCCCCTCCAACTTTTTCGCAAGGTTTTATTTGGAGGAGTGTAGTGGTGTCTTTGTTACATCTGCATTTCCTCTTCAAAACAAAGATTTTTTTCCCGTCATGTTTACCAAGAGAATATGTATCATCAATTGATGGATGTATAAAGAAATATCTCAAAAACACTAAGATACCTGCAACTTTTTTTTTTTACAAATTTCATGCAGTAAAATCCATACAAAAGGAATCCCCCATGCCGCACCCCCAACAAAAATTCCCGGTGGTTTCACCGAGAAAGATTCCGATTCTCCTCCCGTTGAAACGCCTTCGTTTGCGAGGCCATTCCTCACCCAACGGATCCGCCGGGCACGGCGCATCATGATGGTTTGGAAGACTCAGAGTTTTCACTGCCGTTTTTGCAAAACGTGGCAGTTTGATGGTCTAAACGGGTTGGCTTATATACATTCCTGGGGAATCCCATCCCAAAAGGCAGTTGGAAAGATACATTTCCTTCTCCCAATTGGTGGGATATGCATGGATATATGTTAGTTTCCTTGGAGATTAAATGGTTTGGTTTGGTTTGGATTTGGATTGGATGGGTGTTTTTTTTTGAAATGCCAAGCTGGCGAATTTGGGGCTTGAAAGGTGGAGATCCAACTCAGTAAGTCGATAAGTCGATTTTTGTTGCAAACTCGGTGGCTTTGGGTGGTTTCTTTGAAACGGTGTGTAGATTGGGGGGAGCATGCCAAAAACCCAGTAACATTGGTTAAATTAAGATAATTTATTCATTCTTTATGAAGGGAATCCTATCAACCTTTTCGAAATCCACTGTTACAGTGTTTAGGCACGGGGCCAAATTTTAGATATGAGGACTGATGATTTTTTGATGTACGGGTTTTTTCTTGATCTCGGAACGCTTGGAAAAAACTTCTGTCATTTCAGGGTACCAAATCCAACCCCCAGGACATCGCCGACTTTCAGAGGTTATGAAGCCCATCATCGTTCTGGTCCACTATCCCCGAATAAGACCAGCTATTTTTCCTAGAAAAAACACCGTGGCATTTTGGTGCCTTTTTTTGTCACGCTGAAATTCCCATGATGTCCATGATCATTATCTGTATTTTTCAAGGCATGACTTGAGCAATGAATAAAGCACTTGCTTGTTTAGTGTATACACACGGGATTATACTACCCGACTACCCAGCTATGTTGGGATTATAATAAACCATTATAAGGATCCCGATGAATCAACCAGTATAATGAAAAGTACGCTCCCTAAAACTAACAGTTCGCCCGTGAAGATAGGCTATCCCAAAAGGAAACCAGTTTGATCGTATTCCAGTCCCATCCATTTTTCAGGGGCGAGCTGTTTAACTTCCGGGGGGCAAGAGACTCATCTGTATTTTTCAAGACATGACTTGGAACTTGAAGTCACCTTGTCAGCTGGGAACTCATTTTGGACGTCCACCAGGTGACCGCATCACCTAAAACGACCATTTTTTTAGCATGTGGCATTGAAGGTGATATATCCGCCATATATAAGTATATGATATAGCTGGAACTCCAAACAACCAGTTCTAAATTTGTTGTTTCACTTGGATGATTCCAAATCATTACATGAAAAATGGTTGTTTCACTAAACATCCAACATATCTTTTCGTTTTACATATTTTTTTGGCGGGGCCTCCGCTCGCGCCATTTCTCTCAAGGTAATGACTTTACACCAGCTTTTGTCAGGCACGACAAATCTGCCTGAAAATCTGTGGGAAAAGGGGGTGGGGCAGTTTTTCTTTGGAAGTCCTTGGCCACCATCTTCTGCAGGTTGGTTGCCGAACCAGCATTATTTTAGTAGGGGTTTCTCTTCATCCAAAAGGAACCACCATTTTTAAACCGGTAGTTGACTTCCCTGCCAGGGTTTGTTGGGGGATTCATTTCTTGGGTCCTGGAGAAATGGAAAGATAATCATGATGGAGATTGTCAAACCAGGTTTGTATGTAAACAAACATTTTTTGTGCGGCCAAAATCCATGCAGGAAACCTAACATACGTTCAAAATCGATGTGTTGATTTTTTTCCCGCAGGTGTGTTTTACAAATCCATGGTAAAGTTTAGACTCAAACTTGGAATGTTTCACCATGTCATGTGAGGCTACAAGAGAAACTGAGTTACCTCGCGGAAGAGGCGCCTGGCCTTGGGTCCTGCTGGGTAGAACCTCAACCTGAAGTTAACCATCTCGTGACCGTATTCAGTCATGTCCTGGCCCTGGATCCCCCTTGTGATCGGATTCAGCTGGTAGGGGCCTTGGTGTTTTTATTTTTCAAAAGAAACATGGTGGAATTTGTATTTTTTTTGGGGGGGAAACAAAGCCACAGTTTCAAAAGGTTTCTGGAATGCCGGGAAAATCCCCAATAGTTTTTGTCGGTGTTTTAAACTTGACATGTTGGCAGAAGGTGATAGTAGTCTTGGGGGCAAGAAAATCATGATAAAACTCGACATGTTTTCTTGTCTTTTTTTGGGGTGCAAATTGCAGCAAGTCGATGTTTTTGGTTTTGACCTCCCTAAAATGGTTCTTTGGGAGTGTTCCCCCAACTAATTATTCTCTACAATTTCTCTTCCAGTTTGCTGCGTTTTTTTTGGGGGGCACAGAAGTCGCTGGTGGGGCTTATTTCAAAAACAGGATCGTGTTTGATGGAAGCGCACACACATAAATAATGGTATATGTACATGTATGTATATATGTATGTCTGAAATGATATTACCCTCCCTGAAGCTAACAGTCTGCACCTGAACCCAAAAGGAAAGGATCGTCTCCCATCTACCAATTGAGGGTACCAAAAACATATCACCAGTGTATATCAACTTATTAGCACAACATTTCATATGACGTTTGATTCGCCGGCAGACCACTAATCACTAATCATTGTGGCACAATGGTTTCTCTGTGGCTATGGTTACAGGAAGGTGTTGGGACCTACAGGGGTCATTTTCACATCATTTCATATACCATGTCCATACGGTTGATGGTTCAGAAATCCTTGCACCAGTTGATATGTAAAATATCCCGTTATTTACAGGGGTTGCAAGGTGGTGGTCTTGGATTTTCTTCCGTCAACAGTAATTTTTTTAAAAACGTTTTGTTCGCCAGGGAACCGTCTCTTTGTGATTCTACAGCACGTGGCCTCAATGAAACAAAAGGGATCCCAGGGAGTCGAAGGCGACCAAACTTTGCCCCTATCATGGCTGGTCAATCAACCTCCCCCAAAACATACCCCCCCCCCCCGCTTAACCATTGGTTTCCCTTAAGGCCGTATTAAGCCATTATTTCTGGGGGTGCACGGTACGTTGGGGGGGTAGGTTGACCAGCCAAAATGGTAGGATCGGGAATCCTTGTGCCATGGATCATATCCTGGTTTGAACTTTTCGGGGGATAATTAGAGGGATTTCCTGATAATAGTGCATGAAGTTTGGGTTGGTAATGTAATGACCCCTGAAACATCCTGCTCCTACAGCAATGAGACAATGATGAGTCATGCACAAATTGCATACCAACATTTCGTTGATGAGCACAAAAGAAACCTACTTGCGGTTTAAGGGGGAACAGCTGACTAAAGAATGAATACTGTAGTGCTTTGCATTGTAAGATGTTCATATAGATCATTCTCAGTTCTATCTTCTAACTACAACTTTTTGGAACCCACATCGAAGTTTCAGCTCGTTGCTACACCTACTATACAGCTATATGATTTATAAATTTTCAGCACATTGAATGGAAAACTATAGCTACAGAAACACCTCTTACAACAACAAGCATGATTTTTTTAGTTTGCTTCCAAGCTCCCTTGAGCTTGCTGGAAACTGATGACGGTTTTTCACCCCCCGCCTTTTTGACGGCTCAGAAATCCGGTTCACAAAAACATGTAAAACAACGGGGTTTGAATATGGCGCTTTCTTCAACATTATGTCGAGTCATAATGTGTTTCCATTCATGTAGAACAGGTACGTTCAGAACCCACGTGATGTCCTTTGAACAGGTTTTTGTTCGGCAATTTTGGTTCGGCAATCTTGATTCAGTTAAGGAAAATGGCTGGAAAATCCAACCTTTTTCTGGCAAACTTCCCTTCACAGTGAGTTTTACATATGCACCACCCAGCCCTCATAGGAAAAGAGAAGGTCTTGAAGAAGCGCCATTTTAATTGAGTTGTCATGCTATGCGCGTAATTTGTGCGTCCAAAACAAACTCTTCAATGCATCTTCAAACAAAAATGGATAGCTATGAAACGTATTGAAGTGTACCATTTCATGCACCCAGGCTTTGAAAAAAGACACCAAACGAAACGGCGAAAAAACTCGCCGAAATCATCTCCAAGGCAGACTTTGCAATGGTTATTTGAGTGCAATATTTTTGGAGTTTGGTTTGGTGACAAAGATATGTGTGCCATGGTCCACACGATTAACGATTAGACAATGGGACGATGGGAGGTTTTTTCACTTTCAGATGGCACGGCCATAATTTTCTAGAGGCAAACAAAAACAAATTTACTATGTGGATCTATTTGGAGTAGATGCACAAGTTCTACGACATCTACATATATTTTATTTAGATGATGTTTTTTTTTACTCGATTTGGTTTCATTGCATCTTTTCTTCTCCAGGACGATTCGAGTATGATGTTTTATTTCTTCAATTGATATACCGTCTTCGGAACTAATATATCCCCTCCCGTTTGATGATAGCCGTTTTTACTAAGGAATCCTTAGCTTTTGCTAAATTGTTTATTTGAAGACATGACAAACAATGATGCTGCAGATGGATTTTGAATGGTTTTGATTCGAAAACTATCTCCAACCAAGGGCAAGCGATGAAATAGAGCTACCTTTATAGTATAGTTTCTTTGTCATTCAATGAAGAGTTAACACGCCTCCAAAAAACGTGATGTGTTTGACCATGGCACACTTCACCAGCGAGTTTAAACAAAGACAATAAACGGGGGAAAAAAGGCCGTGCTAGCATGGATGACTGGTTGGTGGTTTGAAAAATATATTTTTTTTCATCTCTACCTGGGGAAATGACAATGATCCAATTTGACTAATGTTTTTCAAAGGGGGTTGAAACCACCAACTATATGATATCTTCCCAGAAAACGGTTTCAAAACAGTAATATGTGGGGGAAAAAAACACCCTGTTTCTCCCAATCTAAGTGCGTCCTGACTCGGCGATGAAGTCGACTGAAGTTTTTTCACCCATTGAGCAGTGATCGCTTCACCCTGTTTGGTTGTTCTATATTGAGGATTGTACTCGTGCTTACCCAGTCATATGAGGATTATATTATATAAGCTATTTACTATATTGGTAGGTAGTAGTTTCAAATATTTTTTGGAATTTTCACCCCGAAGCTTGGGGACGATGTCCAATTTGACTACTATTTTTTCAAATGGGTTTGAAACCCATAACCAGTCATCCTATTAGATCCCTATGAAGCAACCAGTAAAATGAACTGTCACAAGGATGACTCCAACTCTGGGTTCACCAAAAGCTCCTGAAGAATTTCCCCCGGTTTATAAAATAAAACAGTGTATACATATACCATCATATACTAGTATGTGGGGATTTATACAAAACCCCGTCCTTTCAGTCACATCTTCGGGGGAGATATGATTTTGAGAGCATGATGTAGAGGCATCAAAAATGAAGGGCCCCATGTATATATGATGTACACATATTAATTGTTGGTTGGTAGTTCCACCCCAGATTCTTGGCATTTTTGGTCTCAGGCGTTCACAAAAATCGAACAAAATCAACCTGCAGCTGCAGTGCCCAAAAAAAATCATGCGGCTTTGTGTGTTGGGTCCAGGGGGGCCTATCCCTCACAGATTGGGGCCTCCATTATTTGCCTGGTTTTTTATTTTAAAGATAAACATGGGAAAGAAACAAAGGCTCAACGGAGGCAGCGGAGGAAGGCATGTGATCAAAGATGAAGGAGCTTTGCGATAAAGTACGGAAGAGTTGTATCGAAAAGAAGCGCATCGAATAATGTCAACTACGTTATATTCTTAGAGATTGTATAAATATTATGAATCAAGAGAGTATCTTTGAAAACATGAGTTGAAAGAATTCACTACAACATTTTTTCTCAAAAGACCCATTGACAATTGATTCACATTGACTATTTCGTGCCTTGTTCCCAGTGCCATGGCCTTGCCACATCGCCAGGTGATCTGACAACCAGCAACCACGGTGGTCGTTGTTGATAGCCATAGCTCTTTCAACTGTTATTAAGGCTTAATAGCTTAATAACCATTGGTTTCCCGTAATAAGGCCTTATCAAACCCTTGTTTCTGAGGGGTGGTACGTTGTACCAATCATTCAAAATTATCAAAGGATGAGGACTTATCAATGTTTACTAATATTTCCCACAAGATGTTTGACAGCATCACAACAAAAACAAACCTTGGACTTGGTGACCAGGTGGTGATTACCAAATCCTGTTTTTATTTTTGACCCAGGATGAACCCGTTTTTTTTGCACGAAAGATCATGGTTCTTTGATACAAAACTGCCAGTTTTCATGACTGGAGCTCGCTGATAGGAATTTGTGGGGACTCCTTTGGATCTTGAGATGGAGATTCAATTTCTTGCAAATCAGCCTAGAATTACACCCCGGAGGATTATCATCACCCTTTTAGAAAGAAAAATGATCTACCAAACCTCCATGATTATGTTCCATGTTAATCTTCAGGAGTGTACCCCCTGAAATTTAACAGCCAATCAAAATGACGCCAGATTTGGCGCAGGTAACCCATGTTACACCTTCGAAAACTAACATGACCATGGAAAATGCACCATTTGAAGATGTATTTCCTATTGAACATGGGGATTTTCCAATGTCATGTTAGTTTTCGTGGGAGTAATTTTTGGGTGTAGTCGTTCATCTACAAATTGTCTGAAAACAAGATGTGCCCCAAAAGTACTAAACCGGTTTTTACACTGCACGTATAAATTTGTCACCATATTTTCATTGTATAATGAATGTGTTATTTGTACATGATATCAAAAAACGATTAAATTCATATTTTATGCTATATCGATAAACTTGGTAAACAACTGTGTCATGAATATTGAATAAATAACTTGGAAAATTAGAGTAACTTCAAAATTAGGATCAGGTAACTTCAAAGTTAGATCAGTTTCGCATCTCATGGCTACTATAATGATGGGAAAAAACCCTGCACCACCTGGGATGTATAATAAACACCTTTTTTAAATGATGGGATAAACTACCAACCTCAACTGGTTAGCCGGATTTCTGAACCATCAACCGTATGAAGCAGAAGGGGATTTTTGACGTTTTTTTTTTTAAATCTGCGTTCCAGGCGGAGCTTGGCCATTTGATAGCAGGCCTGGGCCTGGGGGTGAATCACGGGTCAACTTCACCTAGAGGATTTGGTTCTTTTAAAAAGGGTGGGAAAGAAGGGGTGAACAACGACACCCTGGAAAATTGACGATTTTCTAGCGCTTGGGGGAATTTGTCGCAGATGATTTGATAAATCTCTCCTAAGTTAGATTTTTTGTTGCTCCAAAGAAAACAGATGTTCATCACTTCCTGGTTGAAAGTCAGCAACATGGGAAACAAAAACAAAAAGAAAAAAGAAAAAACAAGGTAATGTTTCCAAAAAAATTGAGGCATGGTACATTTTTTGCGTTTTGTTTGGTGCTTTTAGTTTGGGATATTACCCATAGAATCCATGTATGGTATATTTACCTACATTTCCCATATTTCACCTTAAGAAACAACCAAATGTAGGTAAATATACCATACATGGATGGTATGGGTTACATTTCACCAACATTTGAGACATTTTTTGTTGGTGACATCTCCTTGCCACAGGCGAGGTTTGCAACTACCACCGTGTGACACGGCCGGTTTCCGCGACCTCCGCTGTGTTGACCCTGCCTGGAAATGCCTTGCCGAAGCATTTGCGTCTCAGCAGGTTGGGTACAAAAATTGGAAAAAACTCCCATGACATCTCGGGGGGCCATTCCAAGCATCATTTTCAGGGGCTATGTCAGTTGAGGTTGGATCGAAAGTGTGGCCAATTTCGATAGCGTTTTGATGGCGTTTTTGTTTCCTGCAACAAAAAAAGAGGCACTTTTTTTAAATCATATTTGAATGGGATATTTGATGATATTTGACAATATGAACTGGCACAATGTTTTTGTCCGTTAGTATCAGCTACAATGGGTTTGGGACGGTTGGGTTGGTTTGTTTGGAATTGTGGAATGTGTTAGAAAGTCACGTTCGCCATTGACAATTGAGCAATGAACAAGCCTGGTTGTTTAGGGTTATATCGGGGATGACATCCTACCCAGTCATTAAACAACCAGGGTTCAATGGAAAGTACCCCCAAGAAATCTAACATACCAAACATGGCCCTTCTTTTAAAGGAGTCAGCTTTTCCAAGGCCCCATCATTTTGGGTATCCATTCGTTAGTTTTCAGGGATGTAAGGCCGGATGGCCACCGCAAGACCAACAGCCTCGGAATCTGGGGGTTAACCAGCAGAAACCTAGCCCCAACGTACCCCCCTTTCCCTGGAAATAAGGGGTTTAATAGCCAGCCTTATTAGGGGAAACTTATTGTTAATAATGGTTTAATAAGGCCATATTTCTGGGCGGGTGTCGCCCTGGGGGTGTAGGTTGACCAGCCTGTCCCTCAGCAGGTTGGCCGAGCGCATGAGAGACCTCTTTCGTGTTTGGGCATCTCAGATTAGTGTTGGTTGTTCATACGTTTCAACAAAAACGTGGTTGAGATAGGCGTGGTGATAGGGATAGAATGGGATAGATTGAGGTGGAATGTGATAGATTGAGATGGATGGATGGATGGATGGATGGATGGATGGATGGATGGATGGATGGATGGATGGATGGATGGATGGATGGATGGATGGATGGATGGATGGATGGATGGATGGATGGATAGACACATAGATCATATTATAGAAAATGGATGTTGCAAGTATATTGGAAATGTGATTAACTGGGACTTTGGAAGTTCCCGAATAGAAAAGAAGAAACATATTATGAAAGGATACCCCAGGAAGTCCAAATACCAAACTTTGCCTCTTGGTAGTGGGGAATCCTTTATATGGATCATCCCAAAAACTGTTCTTTGTTTGGTCTTGGACTTCCAGGGATATTATAATAATCAGCATATGTTGGATGGATGATTGTATGATTCCTCCACAAAGCATGGTGTCCATCTCTTCATTGCTGGTGAACCGACCCCCCAGGGTTTAGTAAGGCCTTATTGAGGGCTTATTAACCATTGGTTTCCCTTAATAAGGCCTTAATTCTGGGGAGGGGTACGTTAGGGCGGGGTAGGTTGACTAGCCATAATCTCTATGTACTACTCTCACCCCCCCGCAAATAAAGCATCCGTACCAACATCTGTCCGAGGCGAAACATGTCCATCCGCCAGAAGATGCCTTGGTAACAGTGGTCCCTGAAGTACCCAGGTGCAGTTGGACGATTTCAGTGATTGAACAAGAAAAGAGACCTTACACAGCGGAAAACAAACATGATTCACCTGAAAATGGATATGTGGAAAAAAGGAGATCCGCTTTGATAAGCAACATTTTCTAACGCTCTATGTTGAATTGCTAGGGAGTATATAGTTATTTAGTTTGATCATACTACCTGTTCCACGACATAGGCTGTGTCAGTTTTTCATTGTCATTGCAGGTCAACTTTGGCCCCAAGCGCGGAGAAGAAATCCCATGGGGGTCCATGTTTGGGAGCCCTGTGGGTGTTTTTAGTGGTCGGTTTTTGCATGAATGGCCAGCAAGTTCCCCTGATGATTTTGAGTGGGTGGTGGTTTCAAAGATTTTTTATTTTCACCCCTATTTGGGGAAATGATCCAATTTGACGAGCATATTTTTCAATTGGGTTGGTTCAACCACCAACTAGTTGAAGGATGTTGAACTGGATTTTGATAATTTTGACTATGATGGGCGGAAGTTGGATGAACAGTTGGATGTTGTTGTTTTATTTTTGTTAAGGGGGAGGGTTGAGGTGGGTTGTAGAATTTGGCCCTTCAATCACAGCCAAACCCTGGTGGAAACCAATATTTAGATCCGGATCGGTACCATTTGTGGCGGCTTGTTTCTGAAACTGCTTTCAGGGATTTCAGCTGGGTAAATGATAGCGGCTAGCGAGCTAAGCGTTCACCCCAAGAAGGTGGTTAGTAAGGGCATCCCCCCTTCATTCAGGTTTAGGAATTCTACTAGTTTGCCCAGATTTACCGGGTTTTCACAAATTTTCAATTTATTTCTAGGCTGGTGGTTTCAAATATTTGTTATTTTCACCCCGAAACTTGGGGAAGATTCCCATTTTGACTATTTTTATAGATGGGTTCAAACCACCAACTCGATTTTTTTTCCCTCACCTCAAAGGAAAAAAACATGCATGAAGTTTTCTCGAATCTCAGGTCGTGGTTTAGTTATGACCAAGGAGGCCGGGGATTTCATTAGTCGGAAAGGTGGCATTTTTTTGGCGGGGGATGAGACTAATTGAACACAAACACGAGAAAAAACCGGACAAGCATTACTTTTAAGATAATTCACCCTGGGATGTGTGGTCAAATTCACTGCCATGGATATTTTTAAAGACAATTTTTGTTTTGATATTTCAATTGTATTTGCCTGAATGGTGGGTGATTTTCACTGCAAAGGAATCGGGGAATTTGAAGATTTTACGATACACCTTTAGTGAAAGCCAAAAGGTGGATTAGTAGGGGGCTATGATAAACCAAGACATGGGAGTTGCGCAATCTACTTTCCCATCTACTTTTCAGGTGGTATATTTTGTTGTATTTACACTCCGGTAAACCAACATAACAAAGGAACATCCACCATTTGAAGGATGTATTTCCTACAAAAAATGGGGATTTTCCATTGCTATGTTAGTTTACCAGGGGGTACCTGAATGCTTCATAATTCATGTGTGTTTTTTTTGTTTTATTTGTGGTCCTCAGATTCTTTGTGCGTTGAAAAAACATCGACAAACAAGCAGCCTTTTCAGGGGGGGGTCATTCATAAACATCCCGGGAAGTGGAAAATGGGTCCCTGGAAGATGAATTTCGTCTCCAAGGGAGCCATTTTCCACGTCCATGAATTGTTGGAAAAGGAGTATATAAAAGGTTCAAGGCTGAGTATTTTCTGATTGAGAGTTCTGCCCATTTGGGATCAAACTGCCTATGTGACATATGACAAGACTCACTAGGAAGTTGATGACTAAGTCAGTGTACTGGGATTGTCACTGCTATTTCCTAAGTCGTCACCAATTAAATCTTTTTTTTTATTCCGTAAGCAATTACAGTTGAGTCGCTTACTTAAAGTCACCAGAACTTTAAGACACCAATTTTTCACTAAGTAGCCCAACTGAACCTTTCTCCCATTTCTCCCATCAAAAATGGGTACCCTCCTGGGAACTAACATATCTTATCAAAAATCACTTTTGAAGATGATTTTCCTTTTCCCAAGGTGGGATATGTTAATTCCCTGGAGGGTAGGACTTGATCTTTCTCAAAAAAAAAAACCTGAAAAATGCCGACCACAACACCCCCAAAAAGTCTCTAAGGTACGCCCGAGTGGCTTGGTAACGCCCAGCTTGAAAGCGGTCTTGGAACCGGATGATGAAGTGGTGGGGGGAGTTGGAATTCCAGGGATGGAGGAGAAGGGGGGTGAGAGTCGCAACCATCCGGGTGGGTAATGAGTATTGCTACTGTTTTGACTTGAGGATGTATGATTTGGGATTGATTTAGGATTAATAATAGATAACAAGAACAAGACGATGCTGATGATGATGATGATGATGATGATGATGATGATGATGATGATGATGCTGCTGCTGCTGCTGCTGCTTATCGTCACTCTTCAAATTCTTCCACCCGACTTCCTGGTAAAATCCAAGAAACTTGGCGACCACCTGCTGAATGCTCCCGGATGTATAAAGCTCCTGGTAAAACGGTGGGATGACCCTACCCGAAATAGAACTGCTATAACATCATCTCCTCAAAGGTTTTGCTAAACAGCTAGGCTCAGGCTAGGAATCAACATTTTTCCGGAACACCACTTTTTGTTTCGTTTTTTTTTAAACTTATTTTTCCGCTGCCTTCATGTTCCAAAAAAAAACCACGCAACATGCTTCCAGGCCCTAAGGGAATTTGGTGTCTCTTCCATCCAACAGGCAGCAAGCAGCAGCAACCAACCAACCGAAACGGAGTTCCTGGGCTTCCACCCATCACCGTGGCTTCCAGGTGCCGGAGGCTCCGCCTCCAAGTCTGCTGGTGCCACTCTCCGCGCCACTGGAGTCCGAGTCGGTTGAAGCGATGGAAGTGGAGTCGCCATCGCTGTCGCCCAGGCGGGTTTGGCTGCATGACATGATTTTAAAATGGTTTTAAATGATGAATTTATGTTCACCCCTGCCTGGGGAGATGATCCATTTTAACTATTATTTTTCAAATGGGTTGGTTCAACCACCAACTATAGTAACTATAGATAATATTTTGTGCAATTCCACAGATGTTGAGGTGGAAATGGAGCTTTTGACGTCTTAAAGTTGTTTGTTTTGAAGGACACATCTCCCACCGTAAACATGATTACCTTTGTTGCCGCCAAGGGTGCCTGTCTTGGTGAATCTTGGTAGGTTATTAACCATATTTCCTAAGCGCTATTTGATATATTTTTTCCTGGTAGGTAGGCAGGTAGATAGGCACCAATCAGGACATCATTTTGAACCACCAAAGCCTCGGTGTGTTTTTTTTTAGAGTGAAGATTTTCTGGGGCAACTTACGAAAGATTTCGAGGTATTGGACTTTCAAACCTGGGTGGCAGAAGAATTTCTTCGATTTGAAACACATAAATTTTTGGTGGTTCAATATACTACACCCTGGAAGATTAACGGCTGGAACATAATCATGTCATGAGCGTTTGGTTCAGATCGTTGTCCTTTCTAAATGAGTGATGGCTGTAGGTTCCATTTTAATCTTCCAGGGTGTAATGTCCCTGAAACTAACAGCAAAAGCACCTGAAAACGCTCGTTTCCTTCTGGGGCGTCCAAGGGCCCATTTTCAGGGGCGAACTGTTGGTGTGAATGGAAGGGAGTTAACAAGCTGGGAGTATCTAAAATCCCTTCATAACAGGGAGCATTTTGGAGCGATATCCCCCCCCCTCCAATTTCGATCAGCACAACTTGGTATATTGGCATCAGATTCTCAGGGAGGGTAGTATCACACGAAAGATTTATATGGAGAAGTGTTTTGAAACCAGCTCGAAAGAGACTTTCTTGAACTTTTTTTCAGATCTAACAGACTCTACCAATATTTTGCTTCTTCATTGGAGGAATGAAATTCACCTCAACATGAACATCTGAAAAAACATCTTCGGCTGAAACTGATGGGAAATTTCATGGGACATTTTCATACATTTTCATCACTCCCAAATCCCTCCCAAAGAAATATTGCCACTCAATTCCTTGAAAAAACAACATTTTTTCTACCTGAAACAACTTCCTGTATACATGAAACTTGCTCAACGTATTATACCACCTTTTTTTTCAGACTCCACCGAAAAACCTCGGGCAGCTTCCGGAAGAAACGGCCGTTTCCAGGTGTCTAGGGAGTTCCGAGCCGGAAAAGTCTCAAGGGAACGATCCGGAAGGTTGTCCAGAGAGTACGCGATGGAGTCGTTGGAGGTTTGGATGGGGCGGGGTGGTGGCTGTAGTGGTACCTGAATGGTGACTGTAAGGTGAACCTGAAGCAAAATGAACCTTCATTCAGGTTTAGGATTTATAGTCATGTTAGTAATTTGCCCAGAGTCTCTGCTAGAAATATTGGTAAACAAGCATAGCTGGAAAATCTTGCAGTGAATCAAGAGCTGATGTTCAGATGCATGTATTTACCTATACAGTAACCATAGGGTGATTTTCTGTGTTGTGAAAGTTTTTGGGTGTAGAGGGCTAAAATCTGCAGAATTTCAGTGGAAGCTTTGATGAATATGCGCTTGGACGCAAGTTCAAAAAAAGTCACAGGCATTTCAGGATACACTCTTTCTCGCAGAATCATGGAAGTGAAAAGCGGCTATATTTGAAAGGTATCTACTATTGGAGACATCCCATTTTTCACTGAACCATGTTTTTTTTAGGGAGGAAGGGTATAACTTCAGGATCAGGGATGGAGTTTCAATCAGCGTTTGAGGATTGTGGAAAGCTGTGAGATTTTGGTGAATTTCAGGGGTGCCGATTTTGCACAAAAAGATCCAACCCTCTAGCCCTATACCCTCCCTGAAACTAACGGTTCGCCCCTGAAAATAGGCCGAAACCCAAAAGGAAAGTAGTCAACCATTGATTTTCAAGGGCTATGTTAGTTTCAGGGAGGGTATATATGGTCATTTGGAAACCAACCATAAGGGACTGCAGTTGATTGTGGTAGAATCGTACTTGATTTTGAGCCCACAATTTCTGGATAAAGTGCCAAGATGGCATATCATTTTTAGGTAGCCTCCACACTGTTCCATAGCCAAAATTCTGCACCAGTTCATAGGCAGTCTTTTCCCATTATTTACAGGGTTTTTATAAGTTTTATACATCGCAGGTGGTGAATCGCCGGATTTACACGCGCCTCTTGCAGGCCTTTGCCCACCGAGACGGTCCATCCCGAAAGGTGCCCAAGGGGAAACGTCTAAAGGTAGACTCAATCGACATGGTGTTTCAACGGCAGAAAGGTATGGGTTACCTTGGAGGATGGGCTCCCAGGATGAAGTTTTTCCGTGGTGATCGGTTTTTCAGTCATGTATGTCAGCCATAGATTGAAAAGGCCATTTGGAAAGGGGTATCTAGAAGCCGATCCTTAGGGGCGCGGGGTCGCTTAGGGCGCATTTTTTGGATCGCTTCGGGCGCAAATTTTGGATCGCTTCGGGGGGTCGCTCCGGGCGCAAACTGTTGAGTAGTGCTGGCGTAGTACTTGGTAGTACAGAGTAGTACTTTGTAGTAGTGGAGTCGTATGGAGTAGTACTTTGTAGTAAGGAGTAGTACTGGCGTAGTACTTTGTAGTACCGACTAGTACTGGAGTGGTACTTTGTAGTACGGAGTAGTACTGGAGTAGTACTTTGCAGTACGGATTTGTACTGGAGTAGTACTTTGTTGTACGGAGTAGTACTTGTAGTACAGAGTAGTACTGGCGTAGTACTTTGTAGTACCGAGTAGTACTGGAGTAGTATTTTGTAGTACAGAGTAGTACTGGCGTAGTACTTTGTAGTACGGAGTAGTACTGG